>SNQJ01S0190220.1:0-18126 GCA_010110895.2 Picea sitchensis
AGATTATCATTGTTGTTTGAAGGCCCATTGCTGAAATAGTCAAAAGCACGCAAACCCCGTGGCTGAAACAGTCCATGGTCTACGATGCTGAAACAACAACTCACACAAGAAGAATTTGTTACACTCTCCATGGTCTACGATGCTGAAACAACAATTCACAGAAGAAGAAGTTGTTACACTCACCACAACAACCATACCTTGAGCCAGAATTAACCATCGCTGCTGTGTGAGACCACGTTGTTGAAATAGTCAGAACGCAAATCCCGTTGCTGAAACAACCCGCGATTTGTGATGTTGAAACAGTAACAACAGTAACAAGAAGATAAATAAAGAAGTTGTTATTCCAGCTGCAACAACTACACGTCACTCAACACCATTCAATTATTGTAATAGCCTTCTATTACAGGAGATCAGGATATCCTATTCCAGTATAGAAATTAGATCTGACTAAGAATAGGATTCAGATGTGCACATGTAATTTGATGATCAAATTGTATCGGGGGGATTCTCCTCTTTAAATAAGGGGAAATCATCATTAGAAGGGACCTTTTGCTTGGCTAAGAAAGGAATTACAGAGAAGGATGTGTTTACTTCAGACATTGTAACATGATATAGTTGACAGATGAATAAAAGATTATTCTGAGCATTCCTTCCTAGTTCCTTTCATTTCTGGGGAATCTTCTGAGAAGGGAGGGCCCACCTTCTTCACAAGATTCACCCATTAGTTCTGTAGTGTGTTAGTATTATTTTTGTTCATGCCTTGATTAAATTCTGTTTTGCTGAAACTCTACTTTACTGAACTTTGTTTTGCTGAAACTTTGCTTTACTGGTTGTTACATTGTTTTCATATAATTCGTTCTTGGGTAACTGTTAATCATTCTAGTTAGAAATCCTATTTTGTGAATGTATGAAAACGTGATAATCAGGGACAGGTGTTGAATATTCTTGCTTGGGGAATAGGGTCTTGTTCTCTGTTAAGAGATAGTTAGCCTTCAGTGTGTGTCAATCATTTTAATTAGTAATGAGTTCATGAAAAGTGTGATGATAAAAAACAGATGCTGAAGATTCCTGCTTGGGGAATAGAGTCATGTTATTTTTTACAGAATAGTTGGTCTTTCCTTTTGCAGTGTCCTGGAAGATTTATTTCCTAGGTTGTTATCTCTTAATGTAATCCATGATTCTTTGGATAATTGTTTCTTTAAACTTGAACTCTGTAATAGGTAGGTTGCCTTTCTGTAATTCAAAGTAGAACTTCAGTTTGTTCAAGGCAAGGTGTGATTAATGTATTTTTACTACAACTTTAGATTTCTTTTGAGATTGAGCATATACAGTGTGTGATTACCTTTGAAATAAACAAACTTCCCCGGGATGACAATTTATGTAGCACTTGATTGTTTAGTTAAATAAGCAATTACAATGACCAACATCCCCCATGTCAAAAATTGGTGGGAAACTTACTGGGAGCAAAGTTCCACAGAGGAGTCTGGAATATATGGGGTTGAGCCCACTTGATATTTTTTTGTGTATGCGGTAAAGGAACAATATTACCCTATTGGCAACTATGAGGACCAGTACATGAGATGGACCACACTATGGAAAGAAAGGGGCCAAGAAATTCCAGAGTTCAACAATACTTTCCATACCTTGTGCACCAAGTTGGGTATCAAAGACTCTGAATGACATTTGGTTCTGAAATATCACGGGGCTCTACAAAGATACATCCAAACTTAAATGGATTTTATGGACATCTCATCACTTAGTTTTTCCTATCGATATGTTGTTAAAATTGAGTAGAAGTTTATGCACCAGAACAAATGTGATTTTGGGTTTGCAAATCTACAACAACCAAAGTATGATAAATATAACCCTAACAAACAACATCCTGAAAACCAGTCCAAGCCACAGGAAAAGAAGGGTCACAGAAAGACGAAGAAGGACACTAGAAAATGGTGTGATTTCCACAAAATCCCATGGCACAACACCAATTAATGTCGCTAAGAAAATTCATTGGTGGCTGAGATAAAATCCAAGGAGACAAAACCTGATTTGGAATTGATTTTAATAATACTGATAGAAGATGGATCAGCAATGCAGACCCCACTGCTATTGTCGAGACTACATCAATTCAACAAGAAGAACCAATAGATTCTGAAGAGGTGGAGCACATTTTTCATTCATAGATGTGGGTGAAGGGGACCCCACTGCATTTTATTGTTGATAGAGAAATCCAGAAGAACCTCATCTCAGTAGAGGTCATCAAACAGTTGGGATTGTAGACAACACCACACCCGCATCCATACAACATCGGGTGGCTTCTCCAGGGACAAGATATTTGTGTCAACCAACAGCGTCAATTGTCATATGGAATCCATCCCTTCAAGGATGAGGTATTATGTGATTTTTCCCCCTAGATGTCTGTGAGGTTATCTTGGGCCAACCATATATGTGGAAGCGCCATGCTATTTATGAGTCTCAACCCCATAGTATCATTGTTACTCTGGGGGGTCATATCTACAGGATACTAGAGGTAATTATGACTCTTTTCCCACCTAAACAGTGTCGCAAGGTAGTATCTCATACTACAAAATTCATCTTCTTCACAGTCTGTTCAAAGCGTGAACAAAAGAACATCACTACAACCTCAATCCAAGCACCTTCTATCCAACAGAAGTAGGTTGAAAATATTGCAACAAAGTGTAAAGATTCATTCTGGACATAGGAATATCATGTAGCCAGACTAGTTAAAAAGGTCCAACCCTTCCAGCCACAGGTTGGTGACAACCTTCAACAAGCTAAGTAGCACAACTTCTCCAACAAGGCAAGCAACTCATGAAGATGCAAATTCAACAAATGTTTTTCCCTCTCCCTCAGGCACTCAATGCAATGGATACCATTGTTTCCTAAGGATGGAGGATTTATCCAAGTGGATATCGGTGGCCACCCACCTTTTCCAACTGGCTCAAAATAGTTTTTTGGCAATTTTGGTAATTTACTATTTTTAGCAGTTTTTAACTTCTGGGGCCATTTTGAGGGCCTAAATGAAGGTTTTTCGAGATCAATATTCTAAATCATAGTCAAAGGATCTGATTGAGCCCCCAAAATTAATCTCCTCGATGATACATTTCCAACGAGCTATCGTGCACCTCAAATGGAGATCATATGCCAAAGTTACGCCCCCAGAAAGTTGATACAACAAACTACCCAAAACAGGGTCCACAAAACTGTTGGATTTTCATCTTTTGGGGTTAGGGTTTTGGATTTTATTTATGATAAAAATTCCTTTGGAGCATCATTGTAAAATAATCTTCTTGCGAATGCTAGTAGTGGACACATCTCTTCTCAGAGATAAGTTGYCACCATTCTAGCGAGTCTTTCACTCTGTATTTTTACAGTCTTTGTACATTTTCTCTCATTAATAGAAAATTGTGTATTACTATATGTTTGTGTTTATGGTTGCATATCTAATACATTTCTGTTATATTATTGGATATCCAATATAGCTCCGTACATTTATTTATTATATCTTCGCTCTCATTTCGTGTCGAAAATAATCCAAATCAGATTAGCATCAAGACGAATATTAGGACAAACCTTCAACCTAGTATAACAACCATACTCTGAAATATAAAGAATTTGTTCTTTATGAAAGTTTGGCGCCATTTATCATAGTCTTATGTTTCACCATCCTTGTTGAGGTTGAATGATAGAGTTTTTCCGCATTATGTGTTTTATTTTTGAATGGTATTCTTGATGCTACATTGTAAATAAATTTCTAAAAAATGGCAGTGGAATTTGATCTTATAGATCTGGAAACATAGATTTTCTATCTCCTATTTGAAGGTTAAAACAATATGAAAATTGACCTCTATATGTTGCTAATTTGGTGTTTTTTCTATAGGCTTCCTTATTGCTAACTTTGTTCATTCAGTTTGGATAGTTTTCCCCTTTTATGAGGCCACATAATTCATAAATCAACATATCACACAAAGAATCCAAAATTTCATGTACAACATAACTATTTTATGAAACTTCAAAAGGCAGTTGCATGGGGTTTATCTCATCTATTTCATTGAGATATAGTGTTGAATACTTCAATAATCATTGTCTTGGGACCCATACACTATTATTTCTACATTAGATCTAGAAATGAAATTAGGACTATGCCACAAACTAAAAGTAAACTAGATCTGGGACAGTGTGCTGAGGTGATTGTTGGATGCTGATAATGTTTAGGATAGATCTAAATCTTAAATATACCAAGGAATATATTATTGCAGGGAAATCTAAACAATGAATAGTTTCATTTCCTTGTATATCCCAATGTTGATTTCATGATGACCATTTCAAACTTGGTAATGTGTTTGTGATCCTTCTTTACCAAATGAACTAAAGAAAAATACGATGACATGAATGGCATCTATAACCATTCAATTATTTTACCATGATTCTCTAACACCTTCAATGATAATTGATATGGTTGTTATCTATAATGTGGTGATTTGATGGTAAATGGATTCAAATTATTCACATGCACTCTTTCTCAAAAAAACTCATAAATGGACTCATGAGGCTCACATTCATCCCGAGATTAAGTTGTCTTCAATGTCATTAAAGAGTAGATTTTTTTTCATTGAATCATAAAATGACTTCTAGATTGTTCTAAATGTTGCAATGAAAGGATTATATTATTGAATAATTATATTTTTTTGGTTGATTGAAAGTTCATATTGCAGGTAGGATAGTCTTGGATATGGTGATGAGTGTAAGTTCATAATCAAGATTGTGTGCTACCACATACAAGAGCCAAACATTATGAGAATAATCTCATATTTATGAAATCTAATTTATGTATGAGCAAGTTTTAAATAAAATATTTATGATTGAGATTATTAATGTTAATATTTCATGGTAACTGTATATATATGATACATGTGAGATGATGAATATGTCTAGAAAGGATAAATGATGTCTTCTAAATCTAAACAACATGGAAATAATGCCATTGTATACTGTAAATCCATGATATTCCTTGATTATTGTTGATATGTGACATGCTATGTGAGAGAAATCTAGAGGGATGTCTTGGATATAAGAATTTATAAGTATTTATACTATTCATGTGAGAGGAAGCCTTAGAAAATGATGGATCACCCGATGGACTATGTAGCACAGAAGGGGATGCTTGAGCTTGGAGCATGAGTGAATGAAATGAAGATGAGACTTGAATGAATAATGTTACATGCTAGCTAAGATCATTAGTGCATTTGGTGTGTTTGAAAAAAATAGTGAGCCAGGTTTTATTCATGGAAACCATATGGAACAAATACATATTCATACAAATATGTATTACATTGAATTAAATTCATTATCTTATGTTATGAGTATATATGTTTCAATTGTGAAATGAAAATTCATGGATTGAAATTCTTATCAATAAAATCCTTGATGATTAGAAATGGCTACGATATGCATGCTTACATTGATAACTTTTGTAGGCATATGATGGAATGCTAAATATTGGAGATGTACCAAGACAATGAAGTGAATGAAATTACAGTTATAGATGAATAATGATAACATAAACATTGTTGAGTAACAAACACCACTGACAATGTTATTCCAAGGGGGGGGGGGGNGGATGTAATACCCTGGTTTGACCTTCTTGAACACTTTTTATTTAAATATTTTTATTTTTGTAGTTAATAAAAGAAAGTGACCAAGAATGATAGAGCATGAGAAACTATAGGGGATATGATACCACAAGAGGGGAAAGGTGAGGGGGTCTAAAGGGGGCTCATGCCTAAAAAAATATACTTTATATTACCTTGAACCTTAATCTATTTTAAATATAAATTTCCAAGTTAAAATAGGTTAAGAGGCGCGGAAAAAACAAATTCCTCAATCTAAGCCATCATTTCCTAACAATTATCAAGTTATCTCCCCTACATTCTTGGAACTAGGAAGAGTTGAATTTAAGACTCTCTTTCCATATTTAACTCAGGTAAAAAGAAGGGAAATTTGAATGAGGGAAGGAGAGATAATTTTGGAGAATAGGAAAATGAGGGAAAATGGGAGTTCTTACTAGGAGAAGAATCCAAACCTGTGATAGAACAAACTATCCATGAAAATGAAGCCATGAGAGCTCTAGAAAACCTAAGAGCCAAGATAATTTATACTGGAGTTGAGGGACATCATCCTAGACCTTTTCATGTACACACTGGATATCATTGGAGAGAGGTTACTTCTAAGGGACTATGATCAGAGAAGGAAAGACTTATTGTATTTTATGGGGCATGCATTCTAGGTGACAAGTGTTGCTCTGTCTTCAAAAAAATGACAATGAAGTATTGGTTGATTAATCTTCTTACCTTGGAAATTAAGAGTCTATCCTAAGTATTTTGCATTTCTTCTTCACCCTAGTTTTATCATATCTCATATACCTATGGTTGGGTGGAAATCACTCACTCCAAATGGGAGTTCTTACTAGGAGAAGAAGCCAAACCCGTGATAGAAAAAACTAGCCATGAAAATGAAGCCATGAGAGCTCTAGAATATCCAAGAGACAAGATAATTTATACTGGAGCTGAGGGACATCATCCTAGACCTTTTCATGCACACACTAAATATCACTGGAGAGAGGTTACTTATAAGGGACTATGAGCAGAGAAGGAAGGACTTATTGTATTTTGTGGGGCATGCATTCTAGGTGACAAGTGTTGCTCTGTCTTCAAAAAACTGAGAATGAAGTATTGGTTGATTAATATTCTTACCTTGGAAATTAAGAGTCTATCCTGAGTATTTTTCATTGCTTCTTCACCCTGGTTGTATCATATCCCATATACCTATGGTTGGGTGGAAATCGCTAGCTCCATCGATTGTTTGGTCTACAGTATTCAAAAGATAAGTTACAATCTTTATTTTGGTTTATAATTTTTTTTGCAAAGAATTATATAAATATTGTGTTTTATTAATGGAAATTTTGTCTCTAGTTCTTAAAATTTCTATAGATCATGATTTTACCATTGATGATTTAATTCTAGTTAAAATTGTCCTTGTGAAGTAATAAAATATGGATTTTGGTTAAAATAGTGACATGAAATTTTCTCTGTTATCGACTCCTTTAAATTTATGATTCCCATGTGTGTAATCAATTATAAACTTTTGTTATTTTTCTCTACTTCTAAGAGGACAAGTTAGATTTTAAGAATTGAAAGGAAATGTGTGAGGTTTCATTTTTTTTTGATCGAGGGTGCATTTAAATGTTGAAATATATGCCTAGAGGGTAGGCATTGCATAACGTTGAGGGTTTATCTAGCACATGAACTAGACGTGACTTCCAAACTATTTTTTTTTTCTGGAGGGTTGTTTTCCAATAATAATAATAATAATATAATAATCTATTTTTAAGGTCACGGCCAGCCACACCAAATTGGTGTATGAGACCCCCTTGTTTGTGGGACAAGGGACCCACCTCCGCCCAACGATTTGACTGGTAAAGTCTACGGAGGTATACATACCCTACCCCCCTCTGGATTTGAACTTGTGACCTCTTAATATAAAACTTAAGAGGCCATGGAATTTAACTTGTAACCTAATTTATTTTTAGTCTTCTATTTCAAATTGAGGCAGTATGGAGTCTGAGGAAGAGAAAATGTGTTGATAGAAAATAAAATTAAATATTGGAAGGAATATAATTTTGCATGATTTAATTATTCATGGCACCATAATGTCTATTGTTATGAGAAAAGTTTCTTTTAAAGTATATATTGAATACATTGGCATACATTTTAAAAGGTTTTCGATGAAACATTTATATTTCTTCTCTATAGGTTAATGGTCTATTCTAACATGGATCTTCACTGCAAAAATATAGTGTAATTTTTTTGTATATATAAATAATTGTAGGTTAACCATTACACAAACATTTTATATTGTAAATATGTGGCCATGAGATATATAATTTAGACCAATACAAGTGCATCTATTTTCCAATTGAATACCATACTCCATTTATTAAAATATTTAAACTCAACACTCTTATTACCCACACTTATGCTCATTTGTTCCACCATCGGGTAATAAAAAAAGATGCAAAAACCCAATTCTTGTCATTTCTTTGAAATATTAACTGTATATTGATATGCCCATACATAAATGGATGTAACTGATATCATTTCACTTTGAATTGAGAGAATGAGGTGGATTTTTTTAATCCAGGTGGATATCGGTGGCCACCCACCTACTCCAACTGGAACAAAACAGTCTTCTGGCAACTTACTAGTTTTAGCAGGTTTTCGGTTCGTAAACTTCCGGGGCCATTTTGAGGGCCTAAATGAAATTTTTTCGGGATATAGCACCTCAATAATAGCCTAAGGCCCTAATTGAGCCCCCACAATGAATCTCCTCGAATATACCTTTCCAACGAGCTATCATGTGCCCCAAATGGAGATCGTATGTCAAAGTTATGCCGCACGGAAATTGATACAACAAACTACCCAAAACGGGGTCAACAAAATTGTTGGCTTTTCATCTTCCAGGGTTAGGGTTTGGATTTTCTTTATGTTAAAAAGGCCTTTAGAGCCCAATTTTAATCATATTCTTTCAAATGTGAGTATCCATTGCATATCTTCTCAGAGATAAGCTACCACCATTCCACCAAGTCTTTTATTTTGTATTTCTATAGTTTTGTACATTTCGCTCATTACTAGAAATTGTGTATTACTGTATCTATGTGTTTATGGTTGCATCTATGATATATTTATGTTATATTATTGGATATCTGAGATATCTCTATACATTTCTTTATTATATCTCCGCTCTCATTTCGTGCTGAAAATAATCCAGAACAGTTGTGCTATTACACATAGCCAAAACAATTACTGACATTTGGCATTTGGTTTAAATAAAGCACCCTCAATTACTATCAACCAGTGATTCGAGAATTCAACAATGGTTTTATAGCTACAACCCAACAATCCAAAAAATAATAATTTGAGTTGTTAGTAGGGTTATGAAAACTATTCTAGAGAAGGATGTGAGGCAAGACATTGATGTTTCCACTAAGGTGTTAAATGCACTTCTTCTCCAGTACCTAGCCGAGGAAGATTTTGAATGAATTGAATTATTGTTTGAAAAAGGATATCTACCTAAAATGGACAAACTCTCCAATGATATTTTCCAAAAGAACCAATATGTTGATGCCTAGAGACTGTTTGATTTTGTTTTGAAAAAGGATTTCTATTTAGATAGTTCATACTATAATATTGTCCTCAATGGCCTTTGTGTCAGTGGTAAATCCATGGACACATTTTTCCTTTTTTATAGAATGACAGAAAAGGGTAGGAAAATTGATCTCAAATGCTATGAACTATTGGTTATCAACCTCCAAAAGGAAGGAAAACTTAAAGAGTCTAAGCTTGTTTGAAGGAAAAAAGAGAATTGATGGTGAAGGAGAAATAAGGGTGATGCAATGACTTCACTTAGAATTATAACATTTCTCATTAAATACTATGATTTGGAATTTAATATGCCATGGAATACCTTTATAAGGATAACTTGTGGATGATGATCCTCAAGGTACGACAAACATAATGATATTTCCCTTATCAGTTATTATTGGTACACATTTTAGATTGGATAAACATTAAAGATGTTTCACAGTTTGTGAAGAGATTTCTCCTTGAATTTATTAAACAAAATATTCAACTCATTACAAGAAACCTATAATCAAGAAAGAATTTTTAAATTTCGTTTGATCTTGGAGTAAATTTTTCCAATACTTGCAGAAAAGTTCAAACATCCAAATCTCTTTTGTTTACACTTTGACTTGAAAACTAGACCATGCTATTGTATCTAGTTCATGAGTCTATTCATTGTGAATTTTTAGGTGTGCCATGCACAAAATAACCTATTTGATTCTACAGTCATAAGGTTAGGGATCCTTCGTGTGGTTTTCCTTTGTGATCATAATGAATTGTTTAAAACTAGATTACTCGAGGATGTGGTCCAACATATGAAGATCCGTTCAAAGGATAGCGATATTTGAAATTGTATGGTGAATTTGATATGTAATAGAGTAAAATCACATTTATGTGTATTTTATGAATGGTGACATGACACCTTCTCCTAGAAAGATGAGGACCTAACACTGAGTCACATATAGAATTCTCTCTATCCTGTGTGGAACCACGACCCAACCCATGGAATTCACCAATGTCAATGTAGTTTGTAAGGTACGAAATGTTTATAATAAGAAGAAATAGAAATATTTCAGCAAATACTGGAAGAACAACAAAATATAAAAACTAACAACACAAATAATGATTCCTTTATTGATATAAAGTCAAGTTCACTTGCCTCTTTGAGGGGGAAACTTCCAATAGAGTAGATCTCTATTACAATAATTCTCAGTACAAGACTTTCTCATGCCTTATACTCCTATTTATACTAATTCTATCTTCTTAAGAAAATTCTAGAGGAAAATGTTTCTAAAATAGAAAACTTCTATTAAGTCTTGTTACATTAGACTTGTTCACATTATTAAATAGTCCTTATTAAATAATGTTGGCCTTTATTACATGGAAAATGTATTATTCTACCTACGTGAGGGGTTATGGAGGTTAGGTCCCTAACATGCCCTCTCCATTGAAAACAAACCCCATCCTCAAGGTTTGAGATGAGGAAATTGTTATAGAATGGTAGCTAGCTCCCAACTGGTGTCTTCTAGAGGTGTATCCTTCCACTAAAATAACACTTTTTTGATGGTTCCATGAAAGAGATGACACTCGCGCTACTCCAAGAATTCTTGTGGATACAACCAAATGGAATCTTCTTCATCCAACTCAGGGAGACTAGTTTTTGTTTGGAACTTATTTCCAATCACTTTAATTAAGCATGAGACGTGAAAAAATAGGACGAAGCTTAGAGTGACTGGGCAGAGATAACTAGTAGGCCACATAAACCACTTTATTGAGAATTGTATAAGGACAATTAAATTTGGAAGAACGTTTATGACAATGTTCAACTTTGAGTGAACTCTTCTTATAAGGTTGCAGACAAAGAAACACCTAGTCCCCTTCAGCAAATTGACATGAAAAACAAACATGATTTGCTTGTTGCTTCATGCAATTCTAAGTTAGGACCAAATTTTCTTTGAGGGTATGGAGAATGGTTTCTCACACTATAATATCATTTTCAACCTATTGAACCTTGGAGACACCTGGTATATATGAGAGAACTAATGGTGGATTTTTCTCATAAAATGCTTCAAAGGGAGTAATGCAAGTGGCAATATGGTAAGAGGTGTTGTGCAACCATTCATCTAGAGATAACCACTAAGCCCACTGATTTTTTCCTTCAGATGCAAAACACTGCAAATACATTTCCAAAAACTTGTTGATAGTTTCAAATTATCCGTTAGTCTAGAGATGATATGCGGTGTTGAGATGCAATTGGGTTCCCTAGAGCCTGAAAAATTGTTGCCAAAAATTACTGGTGAAATTTGGATCACGATCATAGAAAATAGAGTGAGGCATGCCATGGAGTTTGAATATATTATCCATAAAAATTGAGCCACTTTGGATGCAATGAACATGTGTTGAAGAGCATAAAAATGAGCATATTTGGAAAGATGATATACTACCACCATGATGATTGAATTATTTCCCAATTTAGGTAAGATGAAAATGAAATACATATAAATATCCCTCCAAATACAAGGTGGAATCGGGAGTAGTTGGAGTGTTCCTAGATATTTGATTGTTTCACCCTTATTGTGTTGGTAGGTATCACATTCAACCACAAAGGTGTAGATTCCCTATTTCATGATGTACCAAAAAAAAGAACGGTTGACCCATTCATAGGTTTTGGTAAACCCTAAATGAATAGCTATAGGTGAAGTATGAAACTCAAAGAGCATTGTGGATTTAAGGTTCGACTATTTTCTTAAATACATGGAACCTTTATAGAAAATCTCTTCATTTTGCCAAGAGTACCCTGGAGAAGCTTGAGGATCCTGTTGCAATTTTTGGATTAGGCTATAAAGTTTGGGGTATTGCAATCATTCTTAGTGAATGGCCTAAAGCTAGTCTGCTACAATGAATGAGAGGGAAAAGAGGAACCTGTCTTCTTCATATTTACTTGAAAGAGAATCAACAACCATGTTTTATTTTCCCTTCTTGTAGATGATATCATAATCAAATCCAAACAACTTGGTGACCCATTTTTGTTCCTTTTGGGATGAAATTATTTGTTCCGAAAAATACTTGAGGCTATGATGATTAGTTTTAATTTGGAAGTGTTTCCCCAATAGATAAGGAAGCTAGAGATCCACTGCATGGAGAATAGCCAACATTTCCTTTTCATAGGTTGATTGGACCAAATGTCACTATGATAGTTTTTTTTCTAGTGAAATCCAAAAGTTCGCCATCTTGCATGAGGATTTCCCCAATTCCTTTCCTGGACACATCACATTCCAGGATAAAAGTCTTGGTGAATTCTAGGAGTGTTAGGACTAGATTTTTGCACATACATATTTTAAGGCTTGGAAGGATTGATCAACTGTTGGATTCCAACTAAAATAATTCCTTTTAAGGAGAACAATGAGAGGTGCTACAAATTTTCCATAATTTTGAACAAACTTGCAATAATAGCCCATTAAACCCAAGAAACCACACAATATTTTAAGATTTTTAGGGTGATACCAATCCTTTCTCAATTCAATTTTCTTAGGATCCACGCATACACCATCCTTGTTGAAAATATGATGCAGGTACTAAACTTCCAAGGCTCCAAAAACACATTTAGACTTTTTGAGAAAATGTTGGTGCTAAGATAGTAGATGGAGAACTTGATACACATAGGTGAGATGGTCTTGCCAAGTTTTACTATAGATGAGAATGTAATCAAAGAAAACTAAGATAAATTAACGGAGGAAGGGATAGAAGACATGATTCATGAGACTTTGAAAAGTGGATCGATCATTATAAAAGAAAAAGGGAATGTCCAAGAATTCGTAGTGAGCCTCATGATATCAAAATGCAGTCTTGGGGATGTCTTCTTCCTCCATACGTATCTACTGGTAGCAGAACAAAGATCAAGTTTGGTGAAGTACTTAGCACCATCCAATTCAACCAAAAGGTCATCAATGATAGGGATGGCCATTTTTTCCTTGATTTTGATTTTGTTGAGGGCATGATAATCAGGACACATGCGTCGAGTTCCTTCTTTATTAATTACCATGACTATGGGAGAATAATAGGGGTTGGTACCTGATGGATAATAGTTGGTTCTTGAAATTATTGAATAATTTTCTCAATTTCATTTTTCTAGGAAAAGGGATGATGGTAGGGGTGAAAATTAGGAGGAAGACTATCGAGGATTAGAGGAATGGAATTATCATGGATTCCAAGGGAAAGGGGAAGGCTGTGGGGGGTGTTAAAAATAGATTGGCGTCGAGAGATTATATATTGGAGGTCGGGATGCAAAAAGGAAGTCTCAACGGCTTGAATATAATGGATTTGGGAAATAATTCCATAATGAACTTTTTTGAGTAGCTTTTCCATTCGATTGTAAATTTTTCACAGTGAACCTAGCTAGTAGAAAAATCACACAAAGATTGTGAGAGAGAGAAGAGAAGAGATACAAGATTTAGAGAAGGAATGAATTGTATTAACTATATTCCACAATCAAAGAGTGGATAATTTAAAATATATATAGGATACATGAGAAACTAATGTGCCATAGTAGTAATATAGAGAGATGTGAGGACTCATTGATAGACACTGGAGTGAAATTCCACCTAGTCCTAGTTAACTGGCCATGTGGTCATCAATTACTTGACTAATCATAAGTGGAGTGAGGATATAATATAACATGTAAATGTGTGGTTCCTTTATGGTGATGATCCCAAGGCAAGTTCACCCTCATGGTGACGATACTGAGGTGTGCATTGTAAGGTACCATATATATTATAATAGATAAAAACAAAAATATTGTAGAGAATAACAGTGGAACAACACAATAGATGAAACCAAAACACCATAATAATATCTTTATTCATAGGAAACAATGTTCACTTGCATCTTCTAGGTGGAAACCTCCAACAAAGAAATTATCTATTACAATAATTCTCAAGACAAAACTTCTCATGCCCTCAACTCCTATTTATACTAAATATATCTATAAAAAGAACAATCTAGAGGAAGATCTTCTAGAAGTGGAAGCTTTTATTAGGTATTCTTACATTTGACTTATTCTTCCTCATTATTAGGCCTTATTAATATTGGATTTTATTACATGGAAAATATATTATTCTACCTACGTGAGGGGTTAGGGAGGTTAGGTCCCTAACATGCATGCGACACTTGGTGATCATACCAAGGCTAACATCCAAGACTCCATGAGTGTAACTAAGGTGTAATTGATTCAATACTGAAGAGGATGTGGTGTCCTCATCTAGGGGAGAATATATCTAACGAGGGCCACCCTCAACATAGACTAGTTAACCTAGGAAAATAAATACTAGGCGAGTGTGTAATATATCCAACACCCCCCGCCCCCTGCACAATACTAGAGTGTAAATGATGAATGGGTCATGGAAACCAAGGCCATGTTAGGTATCGATTCTATAATGCATGTAATCAATGAACATTGAAAAAGTGAGGAAAAAGGGAAAACCTCATGGGAAAATCCCCACCTCAGATTATAATCCATCATAAATGAAGAAGGAAAAAAAGGTGGATGATAAGCAACTATGTCCTCCATGTTAAATTTGGCAGCATTGATAGTCATTATCCAATGAGAGGCAATATGGGCCACCCTGAGGCTAGCCAGGGAGATTTGGAGAATCAACCAGTCTTGTGAGGTATTGAAAAAATCCAGGGGGAACGTACAACCTCTGTGAGTCAAACCAAAAGTCAAGACAAATGAGATGCTATGTGAGTCTAATGAAAAATTCAGGGGGAACGTACAACCTCTGTGAGAATAGACAGTCTAGTGTAAAAGTTAGGTGGAATGTACGACCTCTGTGAGAATAGACAAACTAGTGCAAAATTCAGGGGGAACATACAACCTCTGTGAGCCTAGTCAAACCTTGTGAGCCATGAGAAAAAGTCATGGCATCTAGAAAAAGTTAGGTTGAATATAAAATTCCTATGAGATAGAAACAAACTATATTCCTAATATTGCAAATGATATAAATGTATTGATCTAGTGCGTTGGCATGTGTAACATTATCCACCATGAAGAGAATTTTGAATTGCCTTGTAAAGAGTCGAGTTGTAACTAAAGTCTTAAGTCTAGTTCTATTTTAGAACTAAAGTGTAATGTTGAGTTGCAACTAAAGTATTAAGTCTAGTTCTATTTTAGAACTAAAGTGTAATTTTGAGTTGCAAATGAAATCTTAAGTCTAGTTCTATTTTAGAACTAAAGTGTAATGTTAAGTTGCAACTAAAGTCTTAAGTCTAGTTCTATTTTAGACCTAAAGTGTAATGTTGATTTGCAACTGAAGTCTTAAGTCTAGTTCTATTTTAGAACTAAAGTGTAATGTTGAGTTGTAACTGAAGTCTCAAGTCTACTTTTATTTTTGAACTAAAGCATACCAGTCTCAAGTCTAGTTCTATTTTCAAACTAAAGTGTAATGCTGAGTTGTAACTAAAGACTCAAGACTAGTTCTATTTTCGAACTAAAGTATACTGGTCTCAAGTCTAGTTCTAAAGTTTGAACTAAAGTATGAAGCTGAGTTATGATTAAAGCATGCAAACAGGTTACTATTTCAAGTCTCTCCTCTTCTCCTCTTCAGCCTATATAAGCAGAGGTCGACCCCTCTCTTCAATACAGTTTTGAGATGCAGGTTAAGGGTGAAGCAATAGAGGCACATATCGCTGATAAAGAGGTAGCATACCAAAGCAGGATGTCAGTGTTGTATATCAGCAATAGAGGCAGCATATTAGAGGTGTATTTTAACAAGGTCTTTTAGGTCTTTGTTGGGTCAGAGTCATCTTGGAAAGCTCTTTAAGAGAATAACATTCATGGTGGATATTTGTAAGTGATCTTACATTATTAATGCAATAAAGGAATATCGTTTTCTGGGGTTTTTCTCCCTGTAAAGGGTTTCCCCAAGGTATATGTGTTGTTGATGTGCATCCTTACTCATCTACATAGTTATTGCTATTCGATTATGATTTGGTATTGTTGAAGTGTATTAAGATGGAATCAAAGTGTTGAAGAAAATAAAATAATTAATCCGCATAAGAAATCAAGCTCATAATTTAACATGGTATTAGAGCTTAGGGTGTGTTAAATGTGTTGAAGTGCAGCAACAGGTACACACAGATCCAAGCTATCTTGATTAATTTTCTAGTGTGAGGTCCATGGCATCCTCCATTTTAGTCAGGGCTGAGGATAGGCTCATAGGATCTGCCAACTTCGATGTGTGGAAGCTCCAGATAAAAAATATCTTGCAGGAGCATGATCTTGAGCAGTATATGACCACATTGGTGGAGGAACCCATGAATAATGCAGGAAGAGCGACCTTTAGGAAGACTCAAAAAAATTCCAAGTGAATCATCTTTGACTTAGTCAAAGACAGTATAATGCCTGCAATGACTTCGTTAATGACTGCCAAGGATTATATGGATACCTTGGTGAATCTGTTTGAGAAACAGGCTCCAAGTCAAAAGAGGACACTTAAGCAGAAGATTAAGTATTTGAATATAGAGAAAGGTGAATTAATGGCATATTTCTGTTCCATGATAGCCCAGATCAGAGATCATCTTTTGGTCATAGGGGTGACAATGGACGATGATGATTTAGTGCATGCCATTTTTTACGGTCTTCCTTCTTCATGGGAGACCTTCTTATATAGTGTAAGTGGGAGAGAGATTTAGCCCACATTTGAGAGGTTATGGCACGATTGCCTCTAGGAGGAGAGTCCCACAACTACCAGGAGTGAGCCAACGAAATAAGAGAACTCAACTTTAGCATCAATATTCAAGGGAAAGAAGAAAGGAACTTTCCAGAAAGGCTCTCAGAGGAAGCCAAACACCAAAGGTACATTCAAAGGAAAGAATATTGATACATCTAAGATTAAATGCTTTAGTCGTAATAAATTGGGCCATTTTGCTAAATATTTTTGGTTTAGAAAGAAATATCCAAGGAAAGGGAAACATCATGCCTCAACTGTTGAGGATGATGAATCCAAAAGAAATCAGAAAAGTCCTTCTAATGATGAAAAAAATAGAAAATAATATTACTTGGTTTCTCCCTTATCCAGTTCAGTTTTCTTGCGGCCAAAAACTTGGTTAGTAGATAGTGGTGCATCAAAGCACATGACAGGGTACAAGGAGATCCTTTCAGATTTCATGACAAAATATTTTGCAGAGCAGGTTGAGCTTGGGGATGACAAATGTTACAAGATAGAGGGAGTAGGCTCTATCTCCTTTGGATTGGAATCTGGGGCTAGAATTCATGTTGATGAAGTTTTATATGTTCTAGGGATCAAGAAGAATATACTATCAGTTGCAACCCTTGAGGATAAGGGATATTGGGTGATCTTCAAGGACAAGAAGGCACTAATATGGGCTAAAGGTAGCCACTTAAGTACATTAGAACCCATTGGAACTCACAGTGGAGGATTGTACATCATGTCAGGACAGTCAGTTCATGCATTGGGTTATGGTGTGAATAGCTCCAGCGCGTTGTGGCACAGAAGACTTGGACATATTCATTACAAATCTCTTCCAGATCTACAAAACATGGTATGCGGCATGCCCTCTATTTCTCTTAGTAAAAATTAAATTTGTAAGGGATGCATGCTAGGTAAAAATATAAAGAAATAATTTCCTAGTATTGACAACAGAGCTCGGGGCATCGTAGATCTGGTTCATTCTGATGTATGTGGTCCCATGTCATCTCCCTCACTTAGTGGTTGTTTGTATTATATCATTTTTATTGATGATTACTAAAGAAAATGTTGGATATATTTTCTTAAACCTAAAAGTGACACATTTGATAAATTCAAAGAGTATAAATCCTTTATTGAAAAGAAGACAGGGAAACACATAAGAATCCTTAGAACAGATAATGGAGGAGATTTTGAATCTCTCCATCTTGAGGATTTCTGCAAGT
>SNQJ01S0190221.1:14321-28933 GCA_010110895.2 Picea sitchensis
CTCATTCTAATTGTTAGGTATTAGTATAAGTATATTATTTTCTAAAGTTTAACCACAAATCCACTTAAAAATGTTAAGAATTAATTAACTTTGGAAAAGCATAGTTATAGCCCAATGATGAGATAAATGTAATGATGTGGAGGTGGAATGAAGGTGACATGAAGGTAATATGGAAGTAATGTGAAGGTATTGGTGAATAATGGAGTGAGAATAGGGACTATTTTGAGGCCCAACAACATGTCTGGGTAGTTTTCCATGGAAAACTGAGAACTTGTATCGTGGGCACAACAGTCTGTGTAGAGGACAAAGAACATGGTTAAAGGGCATATCTGGATGAATTGCCAGGGAAAACCAGAAATCATTTAGCTGCAGCCATGCAATTGCGTGATATTTTCTGCCTTGTAATATATTTTGGCCAGGGAAAAAAAAGCTAGACGTTTACAACCATGGATAGAGAAGTGCAAAGGTTCATGTTTCTGCCTTTGTAAATTGTTCGTTGAGTCAGTTTTTCTATATCTACATATTGCTTGTTCTCCAGTGAATACCAGCTTCCATTGATGTTCATTGAATTTTGTGGGTTCCCCCATTGAAACAAACATAGTAGCTGGAGAAAAGGAGGGAGTCTTGACTGCATCGGCTGAAAAGGATATAGAAAGGTGCATGCTTGTACTGTTGTTTCATATTGCACTGTTTTGTATTTCCTTTATGGTCTGTATATGTGTTAAACTAGTTGCGTGCCTTCCTACATGGTAAGTTATCTTGGTTACATATGTTCTTTCCTGCATACTAAGCTAGTTTATGTCTGTTGTGTTTGCGTTGCATTGCTGCATTTAAAGAAACAAAATCGTTGGACAGGAAGAAGGATTCTTTGGCAGGTAAATAGACCTTTTTCTTTTTCTTTTAGATGTCTATTTTCATACTAACTTGCCTTCGTCTGGATTGCATCTTTGGCGTTGCTTCCTTGGAAAAAACAGGTTGCTTGGACAGGGAGATGAATTCTTATGTGCAACAACAGAGGGTTTTGTGGTACAATCCTTTAAAAGGCATACCAAGTGTGCCGATAAATTAAATATACAAAATGGGTGGGAGCATATAATATTATACTTGAAAACGATGAATTCACAGTAATGGGCCTTTCTGCGCTCCCTGTTTCTACTTTTTCCATTTTCTATTATCCCTTTTGTTTTCTAATTCATCTTCTTAGTGTGGTTTCCGAAAATTCCCTACTTCTACTTTATTCCATAGTTACCCACTTTGTCGATTGCGGCTGTCAGGTTGGCAGGTTGAATATTTCTCCCCTGGCTTCCGAGGGTCCGCGGTATACAAATTGGCCATGGTGACCCGCGGTCACTCCCTATTTACTGTTAAACATTTCTCCAGTTAAAAAATTAAGATGCATACAGTTTTACGGTTATTTGGTCCTTCTGATGGACAATATACAATGCATATATTTGTTTAGTCCTAATGTTCATCTGCACATACTTGCATCAGAAAAAGTTGGACTAGTGAGACGACCATGAGCAGTCAGTCATCCCAGACATCAACAAACCGACAAGGCCAAAGGTAAATATGCATGTGTTGTGCTCTTACTATGTTTACTAAACAAATTTCCTAGGCTATATATTCATCTATGGCATGGCGGATATGTTGATGCCATTTTCAATACATGGTTTCCAGCTCGAAAGAAGTATCAACAAGTACAAGAGAAACACTGAACATGCTGCAAGTTCCGCAGACCAAGAGGTGTGGTTGCGAAACTGTGGATCCATAGTTCATCAATACTATTCCTGTACTTGTACCGCACTACCATTCAATTTAGTTTTTCTGTTCCAAAAATGTCATCAGGTCTAGAGTTGTGACATCCAAAGTACCATCAATAGAGGGCTTGAACAACCGCTAAATTGGACAACTGTTCATCGGGGACATAATGGTTGTCTATACCACCTACTTGGACAAGGAAAACAAAAGTAGATCCATTATGCATGATGATATGACAGACAAGGATGCCATGATGACAGTCACACTGACTGTTCCTCCACAACTTGTCCAGAAACATGCAGAAAATATATTGCCACATAATGGGATATCCATTACAAATTTTAATGTATTGCCCAAAATAGTATATGACAGTGGTGATTGCGATCGAATTATTTTTCTCAATGAAACAAGCATTATGGAAATAATTCCTGCTATTTCTTTAGAATATCGCTTCCTCCTGGACTCGACTATCAGGCAACTTGCACAAAGCACTGATATTTACCCAATCAAAATGATTGGGGCTGTTGTGACACAGGCGAGAAAATTTGGGTCGCAACACATTCTCCATATAAAGGATGGAGAGTTGGACAACAACAAGGCAATGGTACTGCTTTTCATATTCAGTTTTGTTCTTAACTTTCGCGTTTGCATATATGTTAGATAAGTTACACAAATATTGCATTGTTCCATGTTGCAGCTACAATTGTTCGATACGTATTCATATTTGTTTTCATCAATGGAACAACAATTGCATAGAGGGAGGATTCCACTTATGTTGTTCAAAAATATAACAAAGAAGAAGGATGCTAGAGAAAGGATCTTTCGACAACCCAGAAAATGTTTGTAACAGAGTTGCGAACATATATAGTAGAGGATCTGGAGAAACTAGCTAGCTCTAGAATTGTTGTGCATATACATCCACAAAATCATTCTCACTTTGCTTATAGAAATAGCCTTCAACAAATTTCTACACCTATTTACTTTTTCTTTTTTGTTTTAAAGGGGAGGGGGGGGGATGCAGTTGTGTATTATATTGTTCAATGTATTAATCCCTTTGCTCGCATTGCCAGGTTGAAGGTCTTTTAGTTGCAGCCAATGTGTACTCGCCCCCCTTTGAGCTTGTATGTGCAAAATGTCATTCTGTTGCTTCTGCCTCCACTTTGATAAGTGATGATACGATTGATTGTCAACGATGCAATGAAAAATGTCCATATATTTATGGACATTGTGTGAATGGTGTTATCCAAACCGTGGGCAACACAACTGTGCAGTGTTTGGTTAGGCAGCCTTTGTTACAAAATGTTCTTCCTGAATTGGCAGAGTTGTCATATGAAACGTATCTACACAAAAAGGAAACCAGTGTCTATATGCTATGACAGCTTTGGATACAGATCAAGTTCACCTTAAATGAGGACAATGCAATTTTGCATATCGGCTGAAGAAGGGAAAACAAAATAATTAAATCAAACTTTGGGAGGAAAGGAAAATACCTCATGTCTCTCTGTAATATTTGTTCAACATCCAGATGAATGTTCTTTTCAAGAGAAAAGGAATGCGCCGATGTCTTTTCTTTGTATATCAAATTGTTTGGTGCAAAGGTCGATGGGTTCTGCTCAATGGAACCTTCTGGGAACTTTCTTCTGGGTTGTTTAAATTATGGTTGGTTCTTGGTTATCTATTTTGTCTGTCAATTTATATACCATGGAAATCCAACTCTCCTTTGGAGGACACAGAACAATATAGTTGAATTTTTTTGGCCAGCTAGCACGTAGATCCGCCTGATAATTTCTATGGCGCTGTGACGCAAATGTACTATGTGAATTGTTTTGGCAAATTTCCTTGATCAATGAACTTGGTCAAATTATTGTTGTGAAATAATTTGAAATCAATGAATATATAGTGTGTGGAGTGCAATTGTCCTATCATACCAACAAGAGGCTCTTAAAATTCAAATTGATCGTTGTTTTCACAATTTTTGCTTATTCGATGAACTTGGTAAAATTAATATCCTGGAATAATTTGAAATCAACGAATATATACTGTGCGGAGTGAAAATGTGCTATCATATGAACAAGAGGGCCTTAAACTTCAAATTGGTCCTTGTTATGCTTGCGGTGATAGAATTTTACAAAAAAAATCTTTTGTTTCCTTCATTTTAAAAAAAAAAGCGATTTAACATCCTTTAATAATTTAATGTAATTCACTTGTACAATAACAATAGTTAATATTAATATTTTAGTATCTGAAAATAATTTTTTTAGCTGAAGTTAGATAGGATGAGCATTGCTAAACAATTGCAATCTTGAACCTTCCAGACGTGGAATCCGCAAGTCCACCTATCAATTTTTTATATCCCGGAAGTTTGGGTGATATTTGCAAGACACCGAACAAAAGAGGTTCAAATTTCAGCCCGCCAGGCCGAGAACCCGCAATCCAAAAAGTGCCTAAGTATGGAACGAGGGATCCACATATTCTCTATAAAATCTCTTGTCCATACTTTCTAAAAGTACATGTTTACTATGTATTATTCATTTGTCAGAAAACTTTTATATCAGTCACTTGACCAGATTGTACAAATTTTCTCGTTTAATTAAATTCTGCAATAGCAAAAATTATTATTAATAATTTAGTATTGAAAATCATGCTTTTAGATATGTTAGATAGTTGATAGGGATTAATATCTGTAAACAATGGAAAACTTGAACCCGCCAACCCTCAAGTCTATTTGTCAATCTGTATAGCACGGAACTCCGAGGGC
The DNA here is from genome assembly GCA_010110895.2 of Picea sitchensis. Lineage (NCBI taxonomy): Eukaryota > Viridiplantae > Streptophyta > Pinopsida > Pinales > Pinaceae > Picea > Picea sitchensis. The sequence goes on from SNQJ01S0190221.1 coordinate 18,838, forward strand.
TATTCAAAGAACAAGGAACAATGAAAACTGCAATGTTGAGCCACGCAACCCACAGGTCCGTTTGTCAATTTGTAAATTGCGGAGATGTGCCTGGTGTTTATACAATGCAGAATAATAGAGGCCCAATTTTCAGCCCCACAGACCCGATAAAAAAAAAATAGCTAGATATGAAATTCATACGGGATCGCTACGAAACAACAAAACTGCAATTTTCAACCAACTATCCTGAGTCCACCTGTCCACTTGTATATCATGAAATTCTAGGTGCTATTTGTAGGAGACAGAACAATAGAGACTCTATTTTCGGCCCTCCAGGCTGCGAACTAAAAATTGCCTAGGTATGGAATGAGGGATCTACATATGTTGTATAAAATCACATTCCATAGTTTATATAGAGATAATGCCCACAAGTCTGTGTGTCAACTCATATATCGCGAAAGTCTAGGTGCTATTTTTAGGACACAGAACAATAGATATTTAATTTTCAGCCTGTCAGGTCGCGAACCCACAATCCAAAAAGTGCCCAAGTATGGAATGAGGGATCCACATATGTTCTAGAATAGTGTTTTCGTACATCGCGGAACAATAGAGGCCCAATTTTCAGCCCGCTAGCCCCAGAGCTCCCGATAAAAAAAAATCGCTAAATATGAAATTCATATGGGATCTCTGCATATGCTGTATAAAATCTCGTTCCATACTTTATTTAGAGACTATGTCCACAAGTCCATGTGTCAATTTGTATATCGTGGAAGTCTAGGTGCTATTTGTGGGACATGGAATAGTAGATACTTAATTTTCAGCCTGCCAGGTCACGAACCCGCGATCCAAAAAGTGCCGAAGTATGGAATGAGGGATCCGCATATGTTCTAGAAAAATGTGTTTGTAAAGTGCAAAACAATAGACGCCCAATCTCCATCTTGCCAGCCAGAGAGCCCCCGATAAAAAAATGCTATATTTGAAATTCATACGGGATCGCTACGGGACAATAAAAGTGCAATGTTCAGCCAACCAGCCCAAGTCCACCTATCAATTTGTATATCGCGGAAGTCTGGTGCTATTTGTAGGAGACAGAACAATAAAGACTCTATTTTAGGTGCGCCAACCCGCAAACCCACGATCCAAAAACTGCTTAAGTATGGAATGGGGGATCCGCATATGGTGTATAAAATCTCATTCCATACTTTATATAGATACTATGTCCAAAAGTCCGCATGTCAATTTGTATATCTCGAAAGTCTAGGTGCTATTTGTAGGACATGGAACAATAGATACTTAATTTTTAGCCCACCAGGTCCTGAACCCGCGATCCAAAAAGTGCTCAAGTATGGAATGAGGGATCCTTATATGTTCTAAAACACTATCAATTTGTATATTACGGAAGTCTAGATGCTATTTGTAGGAGACGAAACAATAGATACTTAATTTTCAACCTGCTAGGTCGTGAATCCATGATCCAAAAAGTGCCCAAATATGGAATGAGGGATCCACATATGTTCTAGAACACTATCAATTTGTATATCGTGGAAGTCTGGGTGCTTTTTTTAGGAGACAGAATAATAGAGAATCTCTTTTCGGCCCGCCAAATCGCGAGCCCGCGATCCAAAAACTGCCTAAGTATGGAATGAGGGATCCGCATATGCTGTATAAAATCTCATTCTATACTTTATATAGAAACTATCCACAAGTCCGCGTGTGAATTTGTATATCGAGGAACTGTAGGTGCTATTTGTAGGACACAGAACAATAGATACTTAATTTTTCAGCCCGCCAGGCCGCGAACCTATGATCAAATGCAATGTTCATCCAAGCAGCCCGTAGGTCCTCCTTTCAATTTGTATACCACAGAAATTTGGGTGCTATTTGTAGGACATAGAATAATAGAGACTCTTTTTTCAGCCCGCGAGGCTGCCAACCCATGATAAAAAAAGTGCCTAAGTATGGAATGACTCTTTTTTATATTGCTCGTTTGTGGAAATACTTTTATATCACTCAACCGACTAGATTGTGCAAACTTTCTCGTTTAATTAAATTCTGCAATATAAATATTTAACAGTAATAATATAGTGCATGTCAGGTTCTGAATTTGTATATCGCGGAATTGTCAGTTCTATTTGTAGAGCGCGAAATAATAGATACCCAATTTTTTGCCTGCCAGCCCGAGAACCCCCGATCCAAAAAAAGGGCTAATTATGGAATTAATACGGAATCGCTAAGGACAAAAAAATGCAATGTTGAACCAACCAACCCGCAAGTCCACCTGTCAATTTGTATATCGCGGAAGTGTAGGTGCTATTTGTAGGACACGAAACAATAAAGGCTCAATTTTTAGCCCTCTAGGCCGAGAACCATCGGCCCTTCACGTGCCCTGGGTATATCTTCCCCCGACTGCTTTTCATACTTTGGTATTTCTTGGAATTGGTTTTGCCATTGCTGTTGCCTTCGTACTTGTTTACAAATATGCAATAATTAAGCTTTAATGCTAGCAGCCATCCTACAACAACCGTTAAAACTGTCATTAATGTCCGGAAGTTCGGAGAAGATTTTCCATTAGTATGAATTAAACTAAGATTTTCCCAGAAGCATGTTATCCTTTCCAAGTATTCATTTCAAAGGCCACGCAATATTTTTTTTTTTGTGCGTCGATGAGTTGGTGCTTTTAAGAAAATTCTGATTCTTAATCTCTTTTCGTCGTCACCACCACGTTCGCATTTTTTTCTAATTGTGCAATTAGTGAGCTGTGATGGTCACAACTCATTCCGCACGAACCCTGGAAATTGTCATCGATCAACGAAAGGCTCGAGGAGATATTCCATTGATACGCATTAAACCATAATTTGCGGAGGCTTATATTATCCCTCCTCGATTTTCATTTCAAACATCATCTCGACCAAACGAAAATTCTAAATAACTTCTAGCAACCGTTCTCTCCACACACAGTAAACACATTGGGGCATAATGGCCAGAGGTTCCACTATTTTAGGGCATATTGTTACTATTCATCTCCCTCTGCCTAGGACCAAAAAAGGAGATGGTCCCTTGGTACATTGAGAGATATATTTCAAGCCAAAAAATTCCATCACAACCTTGGCTGGTCAGAGGACCTGCCCAATTGTAGTCATTTCTATCGCAGAAGTTGATGCCATGAATTCCAAGCCGGAAGAAGATGATCTGATGGACGATAATACAATAATGGATGATGGCAATGCAGAGAATCTTCCCAATCCTGCTCCCAAATTGAAATCAACCATAACGAACAAAACTTCCCGGATTGGTGATCGCAGTCATGACAACACCAAAAGGAGTTTCAGAAAACAAATTGACGGTGAACGCAATTCAACCACTTTTCACCACGAAAGTAGGAATTCCAGAGTTCCAAATTAGTCTGTTCTGTGCGAAAAAGTTTCAGTGTAAAGCAATGATATGTTGATGCTCCTAGAGATATATTTCAAGCCAAAAAAATATTGTTTAACATTTTCAAGCTTCAGGTCCAAAACTCTCGCTCCTGCCACACATTTTCCTACTAGTCATATCCTTCTACCCAGAATGGAATAATTTGGGCCTCTGCAATTGCATGTGCAAGTTGTGCAACTGAATTTTTTTGGACTATGCAAAGGCATTTTCAGCTAAGGGCTATTCCACTTGCCTGCAACCATTTTCGTCTTGTTTCTGAGGAAAAGCTTCTGAAAAATATCAATTTCAGCAGAGGATGATTCATTGATGAGAAAACTCCAAGGATCTTGCATACTGCATAACCCGTGCCTATGTTTGTCGTAGATACCTTCAATGTTTTGGCCCAAAGAACTGGGTCCAATTTCTAAGCATAGATGTACAGTACTCGGTGTTTTTCTTATTTTTTTATTTTAAATGGATTTTCTATTAAAACAAAATTACCTTGCACTCTTCGTTGCTGCCTCTTTTCTGGGTTTAATGCATGTTCTAATTGGCATGGTTTGGTGCTCTCATACTTCTTCGATCTTGTGTTTATTAATACCAATGTACAATGTTGCAGCAAAATCATTATTCTTGTTTCTAGACATGCAATTATTAAGTTTTAATGCTAACAACCGATAATGCAATAAGTTTAATACTTGAGTTAATATGTTGCACGTATGGTAGAATGTATCAAGAACACAGTTACACATAGACATTCCAATAAAATATAATCTTCCACAAAGCATTTGCTGGAAATTAGTAGAAAAGTAAATTTAGTGGTTAAGTTGATATGTTACAGTCATGGAATAATGTATCAAGAACATAGCTGCAGACATACGTTGCAATAAAATATAATCTTCAACAATGCATTTGCTGACAATTAGTAGATCATGGTTTTGCAATGATGGTGCTTCTTTGAAACCAATTCGCGCTTATGAAAACTACCTTCCGCCTCTCTATTTTCCCACTCTTTTATTCCCTCTAGTTTCTCTTCCTGGTTACTTAATCATTTTTTTACCGACAATGCGTTGCTCCACAAATTCGTGGATTCACACGTTTTCGTTTCCAACCATCGCTTCCCCTTTCTTTAAATTGACCGTCTATTGTTCCCTGTCCCACAACTGGCACCCAAAGTTCTGCCATATACAAATTGACAGGTGGACTTGCACGCTGGTCGAGTCAACATTGCAATTCTACTTTTCCATGACCTCCAAACAGCATTCGGAGCTACGATATATACAAATTGACAGATATTCAAAATTTCAACCGTTCTTAGATCATATGCTTTTCCGTATTACGGTCCACCTATCATGCCATTTTCTGTGCTGCACATTTTTGCACTGAAAACTTTCGAGAAATACAATTTAACCATCGGGTCCTCGTATATTTAGTGGAACTATTGTTACCCCATTTTGAATCCCATCTGTCCGCTTTCCATACTTCACCATTTGTTCGAATTTATTTGGTGAATCGTCGGTTTGGCGGGTTGAAGAAATATTCAGTTCGTAGTCGTTGTTTCTTGTATCCGCGCTCCTTTGCAATCAGCATTTGGCGATTATATATAAGATCTTATTGCCCACGTATGCAATTAACAATTTCCCTGTTCCATACTTAGCCACTTTGGCATAATTCCGCAAATATACAAACCGGTCACTCAACTACCCCATCATGATCTCTTCCGTTTTACACATTTTGCACTCAAAAATTCTAAAACATGAAATTTCATCGTGCAACACTCGGTTGTCCTGACTATCCCCGTAACCCTTTTTTCAATCCCGTCTGACCGCTTTTCAGAGCTTGCCATTCTTTCCTTGCTCTCTTCCCTCTCTGTCACCTTTGCTCTTGTCTATAATAAAAGAAAATAAAAAGTTTTATACACATATATACATATCTTGTTTCTAAATATGGAATTACAGGCATTTAATTCTAACAAGTCATCATGCATAAATCGTATATATTGTCTTTGATGGGTGAAAGGCTCGAGGACATCTCGTATTCATGCGCATTAAACCAAAATTTGCGGGCGGATTATATTATCCCTTGCGAGTGTTCATTTCAAAATCATGAAATCCCGTTCACACAACGTGCCCTTCGCACGTTCACGAAACCTCCATTCCTTAATTTCTCTTCGTCGTACTCACCACGTAATTCACATTTCTAAATATGCAATAAATAAATTTTACTGCTAATAGTTCATCATGCACCACCAATATAGGTTGTCATTAATCAACAAAAGGCTCAAGGAGCTTTCCCATTCAGAAGCATTTAACCAAGATTTAGCAAAAAGTTACATTATTCGCTCTAACAATTCATTTAAACCATCATTTTCAGCAAAGAAACCTTCTCATAAACCTATGGCATCAGCTCGACACTAGTTCTGTGGAGATACAGTGAACACCTTCGGGCGTGAGGACCAGAACTTCCACTGGTCCAGGGCATTTTCTTATTACTCAACCCCTACTGGAGAGAACCAAGTAATTTGGACCTCTAGGATTGCTCATGCAGGCTGTGTCCTTGAGATTTTTGAATGTAAGGACCTGGTCTCTTGGTGCACCGATAAATTTATCACAGACCAAAGAATTATTCCACTGCACGACGACTCTTCTGTTTCTTTGTCACCTCAGGTCTTCCGCCAGATGCTGAAATTGCCCGAGCCAACATTGACATTCAAAGGAGAAGATTGCNCCCATTTTTTGGAAAGGCCGAATTTAGTTCCTGAAGATATTACAAGTATGCAGGTTAGTTCATTTAGAAATCTGTTTCGGGAAATTGCCTGGCTGTTTACAAGAATAATGGGACATGAGTCCACATGTATTGTTTCCCGCATGGCTCTATATATTTTGTATTTCACAGTCAACGAACAAGACCTTTTTGATCGAGGTAGGTTAATTTCCCATGCAATCTCTTCCCAATTGTAAAGCTACAAAAGGGAAAAGAAATTTTATATGTCATCCTATTTAGTTTTTGCTATAGCACATTCTTGTCAATTTATGCAACTGTTTCTGTCCAAAAAAGTCAACTGCTAATTCCACCCAGTAACGTTTTGGTACTAGGCCTTGTGGAAGCATAAGGCTTCCCACTGTTTTTATGAGGTTTTTAATGGATTCCTATCTATTTTCAAAGTTTTGTTGTTAGGAGAAAATGCTCCCCGCATATCTTAATAGGCAACTAGTTTTTTACACAATAAGGGGACACTCCAACATTTGGATAATTACACTGTCATAAGAATTTTTGGCTCCACGGAACAACCTGCTCTCCTTCCATTTCACATTACGGACATAATTTTTATTGCAGAAGTAGCACGTCAATACAACTATTGGTTCCATCTGTTCCAAAGGAAGAAAAAAAAATAGTTCATTCCTCTGCCTTGGAAAATAGAGGAGTTCGTCTTGAAAAACGTTAACAAAATTGACGATTTCGCAACACATTTTAGCATCTCCAACCTCAGATATGATGAAGACATAAAAGGATTCAACCCCTATGATATTTTTAGACAACATTTACAATCACTTGGCCTCGACGACTGTTTTGTAAATAAACACCTGCCCAAAAACAGAGACAATGATGGTCTTGCCTCTGATACCGACAACATAGAGACAGTGCAAAGCTGCACTAATTTGTACACACAACAGGGGAAAGGCCCAAGTGACAAGAGTGTTCAATCCACAAATACCACTTCAAAAAGTACGACATCTCGGAGCATCACTCCAACGGCTCATCACAACAACAAAAAACCTAGATTTCTTCAAACGGAGGAGGAGATAATGACCCTCCTCACTCTAAAATTGATAGTTCTCACAAGCTTCCACTAGAGAAGAAGAGAAAAAAAAAATGTGGGTCAGGCAGAAGAGACAGAAATTCAGAGTCAAAACATGGAAGTTGACACTGATCTGGATGCCAGTTCTCCTTCCTTGATCATCCCCAAGACGACATCCACCATAGCCATCCAATGGACATATCCGTTCCCTAAAATTTTGATGAAGATGAATCCTTTGTGTTCCAGAGCGCTGTTTTTTATAGCCGGAACAAAAGATTGATATTTGAGAAAAAAAATGTTAAAAATATCAAAGACAAATCTCATTCAAATGTTGATGTTGCCAACATGCGGTTGTCCCAAATCTGTCAACTTCACACCGCAACCAGAGAAACACTTCATGATTCCATTGGATGCATCGAGACCCAGAATTCCAAACTGAAGGACCGAGTCAAGGAATTGGAAGACACTTTCATTCCTATGCCATTGCTTGTCGATCCTTTGACAATAGCCATGCCTAGCACCCCTGCACCCAATGTAAAAGCATCCTCCACCTTGCTAGCATCCTGTAAAGGATATGTGGAGAAAAATATAAAAAAAATAATGGAACTGGTTACCCAGGCGTGGAAAAGATCACAAACCATTGCTTCCCTTGTAACCCGGGCACATAGTTTGCTCGAGCTTTTGCAAGATGAATTAAAAAATGAAGAAAAATTCTTTTTAAAAACGGTCATCCATTTTGGCAAGATTGTCAACAATACGAGAGAAAAAAAAAGAGAAGAATATCTTCCATCCAAAAACCGGATCAACCAATTGAATGCATGTTGGAAACAAAAAGTAAAGAACCTGCATCTCATTGTTTAGTCATGTTTGTAAGCCATAGCGAAGAAAGATAAATTATTCACAAAGCTGTCAAATATAGACTTAGCAGGAAAAACCAACGACTTCCAAGACCCCCTCTTAATCGCAAACTCCTTGCCCTTAACCAGGCAAGAGTTCGATAAACAGGTTGCTATGTTGAATACCTTGTCTCTGGAAAAGTTTTAAAGCATCCTTCAATTTGATCAAGCTCACGTCCATGACTGGCTAGTCAAATATGCAGTACAGAATGAAGAAATTCATCAGACTCTCTCTAATCTTTCTACCGACTTCCAGGAATTAGAAAACGAAGTTTTCAACATCAAAATCCAGAATGAGATCAACATCGCCCCAATGAGAAGCTACATTGAAGAATGGGTCGAAAGACAATTGAAATAGGCCACCAACGAAGGACAACAGGCAGTTCCCGACATTCCAACAGTCGTTGAGAACATTCTTGAAACTACAATCATTGTCAACATCAATGAAACAACAACCGCAAGCAAATAGCCAAAGCGCTCATATGTACCCTCATTGTAAGTTTAGTCATCACATCTTTTTTTGTTTCTCAGCCCGATTATTCCACTTTCTTGAATACAGATGTATAGGCAAACACTTATACCTTTCCATTTATTTTCTTTTGCAGTTATTGCATTCTATCTTCTTTCCACAACACTGTTTCTTATACATATTTCTCTAATAGTCCGCAAGAGCCCCAATCTCAGTCTACATGACAAACACATTGAAATTCCGGTTTTTATGTAACAAACTTTAATTTTTTGGTATATTTCAAAATTTGTAGTAGTATGTAACAAACTTTCATTTTTTCACATAATTCAAATAAAAAATGCATTTAAATTTTTATATGTTATAGACTCTATTCTTATCTTTCCGCATTCTGTATAACAAATGCATTTGTTTTTTAATATGTTAGACTTTTATTCTTATTTTTTTATATATTTCAAAATAAATGGCATTCAACAATGCAAACGTCATTTACATATACCCTATGTTCACAAATGCATTTAAATTTTTATATTATTTATCTCCTATTAATTTTATGTCATCATATATTTTTATCTTTCATTAGTCCATATGGAAAATGCATTTAAATTTCCAAATTTAATCTTGCAGTGTCAACAAATTTTTTACTTTGTTATATACTTAAAAAAAAAAAGGTTTGCTATATACTTTAAAAAATTAGATGTTGTTGTGCCTGCGGACCGCCATTTACTTTTGCCCTATCTTCAGTGATATACATTTTGCACAACATTTCCATGATATACATTTTGCACCAAACACTTCGTTTCATTTACAATTCGACCCCATTTTCCACAATTTGCTTTCTAACCTTCTTGGCAAGGACTGAGCTGCCACACAACCTTGTTTGTTAAATAACAGGTATACCATAACATCATGTGGATATACATAACCTTTAAAGACTTTTTAATCACCATGCATAAGTCCAAACACCAATACAAATTAAACAACAAGTGTTGGAAAGAAGATTCCCTTGTCATTATAACACTTTAACGGTCTTTAAAATAAACACTTCTATTTATTTTCTAATTAACGGTAACATCGCAATCATTTTCTTAGAGATATACACTGGGCGGTAAATGACGACGCGGCACGCCAGCTGTAAGAAGGGCTCTGATTGGCTTAATGACGTTGTGTTCGGAAAAGGCTTTGCTTGCGCACGAAGAAAGGAATTTGTTCCAACTCCATTGTTAAATATATATCCATGCCCATACTGCTACGCTCAACCAAATCGGACGGTCCCGACCTCTGCCCGTCCGTCTTCACTATGGCGGATTCAAGCCCTTTCGAGGAGATTCAGTGGGACGTCCTGCTCCAAGATTTGCCACAGTCGCCGAACATTTGCTTGGATGATTTGGGGTTGCCACTTTCGTCTCATTATTTTAACGAAGATCCGCGAAATGAAGATGAAGATCAAGTCCTCCGGACTTATAATGGCGGGGATAATATTAACAGCGTCGTCAATCTCTATGTAACTGAAGAGGGAGAAGCAGAAAATCTTTCCTCGGATCC
>SNQJ01S0190222.1:0-12736 GCA_010110895.2 Picea sitchensis
GCAAAACAAGTTAAACATATAGTGATGAGAAAGGACGTTGTATACCTTGGGGTGATCAGATGAAGTGATAATATGATTCTAAATATAGGTGATGAATGGTATAACAATGGCAAAAAGTATGAGCAAAAAGGTACAATGTGTGGTCCCAACACAACTGTGTTGAGCCCAAAGAAAGATGGAGGCTAGAGAATGTGCATAGATTCTAGAGCCATCAACAAGATTACCATCAGGTATAGATTCACTTTACCCAGAATGGATGATTTGATGGATTACTTGAGTGGAGAATTTGTTTTTTCCAAGATAGACTTTAAGAGTGTCTATCATCAGATAAGAATGAGAGAAGGAGATGAATGGAAGACAACATTGAAGACAAATGAAAGGTTCTATGAATGTCTTGTTATGCCATTTGGATTAACAAATTCCCCAAGCACATTCATGAGATTGATGAATGAAGTACTCAAAGACTTCATAGGTAGTTTTGTAATTTTGTATTTGGATGATATCATAGTATTTAGTAAAACTGAAGAAGAGCACTTAAGACACTTGACATTAGTGATGAGGAGGTTGTAGCAGGAGAAGTTGTTGATAAATCTGAAGAAATTTTCTTTCATGAAGACATAACTAATATACTTGGTTTTTTTTATATCTTCAAATGATTTGAAGATAGATCCAGAGAAGGTGATGGGAATCAAAGAATGGCCTTCTCTAAGAATAATATTTGAGGTGAGAACCTTCCATGGATTAGCAAGTTTTTACAGAAAATTTATCAGGAATTTCAGTAGCATTTGTGCACCCATAATGGACACCATAAAGAAAAAACATAAGTCTTTTAATTGGACAAAGGAATTTGAAAAGAGTTCCAGAGTATTAAAGGAGAAGACAACAAAATAACCTATTCTAGTTCTTCCATATTTCAAGAAGATATTTCAAGTGAGGTGTGATGCAAGTGGAGTAGCTATTGGTGCAGTCTTGAGCCAAGACAATAAGCATGTTTCTTATTTCAGTGAGAAGCTGAATGAAACTAAGAGAATATATTCTACATATGATAATGAGTTTTATGATGTAATACAAGCTCTTAAAAAGTGGAGGCACTATCTCATTCCGAATGAGTTTGTATTGTATAATGATAATCAAGATTTATAATTCATAACTAGACATGAGAAATTGAACCAAAGACATGAAAAATGGGTATAATTCATGCATAATTTTACTTTTGTTATTAAGCACATTAGTGGTAGCGCTAAAAAATTTGTTGAGGATTTGAGCAGTAGATGTATGATTATGCAGTGATTTCAAGTGGAGAGCTTACGGTTTGAATACCTTAAGGAAATGTATTGTGAAGATCCAGATTTTAAAGAGGATTAGAAAGCATGTGAGAACCCTTTGCTAAGGGACATAATCTAGTGGATAGAGTATCTAATTCAAGATGGACTATTGTTCAAAGGAAGCCAACTTTGTATTCTGAAATGCTCAATGAGAGACAACCTGTTGAAAGAAAAACATAGTTGAGGATTGGCTGGAAATTTCGGCCATGATAAGACTTATGCAAAGATAAATTCTTCATACCATTGGCCAAGTATGAGATCTGATGTGAAGAAATTTGTGGAAATATGTAGAGTCTACTAGTATGCAAAAGGGAAGCAACCGAACATTGGTTTATATCATCCATTGCCCATTCCAAACAAGCCGTGGGATGCCATAAGCATGGATTTTGTGTTGGGATTTCCAAGAACCTAGAGGGGGAGTGATTCCATATTTGTTGTGGTTGATAAATTTTCAAAAATGGCACACTCCATACCATGCCAGAAAACTAGTGATAATACTCACATAGAAAAATTATTTTTTAATGAGGTTGTGAGATTGCATGGCTTCTCTAGAATTATAGTCTCAGACAGAGATATGAATTTTGGGGGACACTTTTGGAGAACTCTATGGAAAAGGATGGGGAAAATTTTGTCCTTCACTTCAACATATTACCCTTAGACAGATGGACCAGTTGAGGTGGTAAATCAGAGTTTGGGAAATATGTTGAGAAGTTTGGTCACTAAATATCACATTCATTGGGATCAAATTCTTCCCTAGGAAGAGTTTGCTTATAATGATTCTCTAAATAGAATCACTGGAAAAATTCGATTTCAAATATTGTATGGGATGCATCCAAGAGGAATTTATGAGTTATGGAATTTGAAACCTAATGAGTTACGAAGTGTAGGAGAAGAAGACTTTTCTGCATAGATGCAAAAACTTCATAGTCAAACAAAGGGACATGTATAGGATAGCACTCAAAAATATAAAATCTAAGTTGATTAGAAAAGGAGAGAGGTTCATTTTGAAGTTGGGTATCTAGTTTTAGCACACTTGAGGAAGGAAATGTTCCCAAGGGGAACATATAATAAATTGAATATGAAGAAGATAGCACCATGTAATATCCTTAGAAAGTTTGATGCAAATGATTGTGAGATTGAGTTGCTAGAGGATGTCGGAATATCACCCATATTCAATGTTGTAGACCTGTACCCTTACAGGATGGATGATACATGAGGATCAGATGATCAAAAGGAGATTCAATGGGAGAAGTAGATACCAATAGTAGAAAATACACATATGGAGAAAATCATAGACTAGAGGATTGATAAGAAGACTAGGAGGAAGACTTATTTTGAGTCCCTAGTGAACTGGAAGGGTCACCCAGTAGAGGATGCTAGTTGAGTAAATGAATCTGACATTCAAAATCATGGAAAAATAGTTCAGGAGCTCATGGATAGAGTCCATATATTTTTGGCTAGAGGAGTATGATGAAAGATCATCATCATAAAAATTTAAAGAGGCCAGGTGTAGCACAACTCAACACCCAACACACATATTTGAAGTGTTTTTGAATTCCAAGGAGAGTGCACCTTTCTATTTTGAAAGGATTGCAATTTGAATATTTTTAATATTTTTAGGTAAGAGCCATCACACAAGGTCGTCGAGGTTGTGATCATTTTAATTATCAGATAAGGTTGTAGAGATACTAAGTATAGACTCATATATGATTATAATTTCCATTCAATGTAATATTCCTTAGTAGATGAATGTATTAAATATGATAAGATAACTCTAAGGTAGTATGGAGGGAATTCTTGAGAAGCCCCTCCATGTATAAATATATGTATTTTATGCCCAAATGAGGTTGTTTATTTTTATTGTTATTGTTGTTGAAAGAGCATTTGAAGCTTATGAAGAGTTGCAGAGAGCAGTGTGAGTCCATGTACACATATTGCTGAATGAATACAAGCAAAGAGGTTTAATTCCAAATGTATGGTGTTATGTTTATCTGAATTATTTTAGTACATGTGTTGTTTCTTTATACTCTCTGTGTTTTATCTCTTTATGTATATTTTAAGCATGGATATCTTTTTCATGGTTAAGTGTGGGAACCTTTGATGTTTCTGTAAAGTTCATTTTTTTCTCTTCTGATATTCCTGGTGAAAGGAGTGCATAGTGCCCGCAAGGAGTGTGTAGGCCGAGTCAATATAAACTCAAAATCTCAGAAGAGATAACATAAATTTGCAGTTGAAGTGCAAGGAGTGAACATTTGTTCAGTTGAAGTGAAAAGAGTGCACAATTTCTCAGTGGAGAACAAATATTGGAGAATACTTGTGCAAGGAGTGCATCAGGAAAGAACTTTGTTTAAGTGTTGAAGAAGTCTCAGAGGAAATGAACGCAAGGAGTTTGTGAGGATATTTTCTTAAAAGTCTCTAAGTCTGAAACTTGTTGGAATTTCCAAGGAACCAAGGAGTATGCCTGAGGTCTATAAACCTCAAAGGAAAAAATCTCATAAGAGATAATGAGTACAAGATTTTCGCTGGAGGGACTTAGAAAATTTCTAAGTCAAGAGGTTTAAAGTGCCATAGAAGTGCACAAGAGGGTGCCAGAGATCCTATTTATCTAGTGTATTCAAGTTCAAGAAGGATAACGGTTAAAATATTTAAGGAGAGGAATATTCATTTTTTTAAGAGTTGAATGATTGAGATCTGCTCGGGAGGATATAGGGTCTTTCATCACCCTTAGATATGGAGAAGCAGCATGGAGTTTAACCCTATGATTTGTTGAGACTTTGTGAATGTGGAGAAGTCATGGATTGAATTCAAAGGAGAAGTTATTGAAGAATGTAAATCAATGGTTGAGATCCATTCATGAGTTTGTAGGAGAGAGGACAGTCATTGGATCACGAGGAGTTGTGTAAGGGTTTATCGGTGAAGTCCTTCAGACTTTGCAAATTCGAGAGATTTTACATGTGGTGTTAATCATATCCTTCCAAAACCTAAGGACACATGTCAGCAGATCATGTACTCTGGTGTACTAGCACTCCAGAAGAAGTTAGGAGTGGATGTTCAAGGGTGGAGGAACCCCAAAGTCCCAAAGCCTTGGAGTTCATCTGGGTCATCCATTGGAGAGGACACACATCAATAGATCAGAAGATCCAGAGGATAGATACTCCGGGAGAATGGAAGGAGGACAAGGTCGATCTCTCCAGAGTCCAGAAGCCCATAGTTTATCAATACCATTGATCAAAGGAAGGAAATGTGGTAGTGGATCCGAAGGTCCAGAGGTCTGGTACTCTGGAGGAAATAGAGGGAAGTGTTGTGAGTTTGCAAAGGCCCTAAGGACAGAGTCAAATATGGTCATCCATTGGAAACAGACACGTGGTGACAGATCCCTTAGTTAAGGGATGTGGCACTTTGATGAAATTCAATCGTTGTGTAGATAGGAAGAATATCCTTGGAGTCCCGTAAGGAATCCTAGTCATTGATAAAGAAGGGGAAACATGGAGGAAGGATAAGACCCTTTGGAGTTTCAGCGATTCGAGAGATTTGTGGAAAAGGCGTTGTGAAGATGTTTTTGAATCCTAGAAAATGTAATTTGAGCCATCGATCTCGGTACTTACTGAAAGTCCTTGATCTTTTTGCCTAATGTTTGACAGTTCGTGTATTTTCTCTTGGGAGACAAAAATAATAGAAAGTCCCAAAGTCTTGAAACTTTAAAGAATTGAATGTTTGTTCCACAATTTTGTCCCTCGGTCTTTGACGAGGCTCTTCTAGTGCTCAAGGACTCCTGAAAAAGAAAAATTGCATTCAAGAAGAAATTGTAAATACCATTGTATTGAAATTTTGGTCTAGGAGGGATCCCATGAGCTAATTTTAGCTCCCGAATAGAACGATCCTATAACAAGATGTCATGCGGACCCTAGGAGAAGGTGGGGTATGCATGAGTTGGTATCAAAGCTTGAATTTAATCTATATGTGAAGGAAGGTTTAGAATCATGCCACCCAGAAGATGTGCAAAGAGACCTGTAGCAAATCTAACCATGGAACGCGAAATGAGGCAACTCCATGTAAGATTGGATGCGATGGAGACAACGTAGAGAAGATAACTTGTTGCTTGTGACATCATCAAAGATGAGAGTGAAGAAATGGAAGTTGAAGAAACTGCAAAAGGAGATGTTGCAGAGGAATTCTTGTTGAAAGCAGTTTTAAAAATGGGATCCAGAGAAAAAATGGAAGTATCGATGTATGAAGGAAATTTGGATGTTGAGGAGATGATGGATTGTATAAGAGACTTAGACAAGAACTTAGATTATGAATAAATTGAGGATGAGAAGAAGGTGAATCATGTTGTTACCAGACTGAAGGGACATGCAGCGCTATGGTGGGATGAATTGCAAGCTAACAAAAGGAACAAAGGTAAGAAAATGATAAAAAAAATGGGATAGGATGGTAGTTAAATTGAAAGATAAGTTCATACCCAAATACTATCAGATCAATCTTTTCAGGAGATTATAAAACTTGAGACAGAAGGGCTTGTCAGTGAAATAATACAGTGAAGAATTTTACATATTGAACATCAGAGCAGGACATCAAGAGAGCGATGAGGAAAAAGTTGGAAGGTATATTAATGGCCTAAGATATGAAATTCAAGAGGAAATCAGTATCATGACAATGAGAATGGTGGAAGATTCTTATTAGGAAGAATTGAAATCAAAGGATAAATTGACAAGAAAACAAAACCAGTGAAACAGATGACATATTCCAAGTAGAGGGAAAGGAATTTTCAAAGAGAAGTTCCAAAAAATAAACCTGAATTAGGGAGGTATCACAATCAACCAGAAAGAGGAGGAAGTTTGAGAGGTGGACAATATGGTGGCATAAAATATTTTTCTCGAGGAAGAGGAATAGGTAGAGGAGGAAAAGAGAAATGATATGCCTATGGAAAGACATGGCATATGTCTTGGGAATGTCCTGAGAGGAAGAAGAAAGAAGGAGGTGGAGAAACTCAAAGAAGGAATGTGGAGGTAGAAGCAGGGGAAGATGGGAAATCCCTCATGATGAGGAAAGTTATCTTAAAATAAGAGAAAGAAGAAAAATATCCATTCAGAGAAATAGTATGTTTATGACTTCTTGCAAGACCAAGGATAGGGTATGCAAGGTGATCATAGAAAATGGAAGCACTGATAATCTAGTATCCACATAAATGGTGGAAAATATCCAAATGGAGACAACTGCACATCTGAACCCTTACAAGGTATCGTGGCTGAAGAAATGACACGAAGTCATGGTAAGTTGACAGTGAAATGATGAATTTAATATAGGAGGTTATAAAGATGATATTTTGTTTTATGTAATACCCATGGACGTTTTTCATGTTCTATTGGGAAGATCATGGAAATTTAACAAAAATTTCATACATGATGGGAGGAAAAATACTTACACCCTTGAGAAGAATGGTCCTACACATATGTTGTTGCCAATGGAGGACAAGAAAGTAAAGGAAAAATCTATCCCAAGAGTACTTCTCATGAGTGGGAAGGAACTCTTGAACGAAGTCAAGAAAGAACAAGAGATGCAGTTTGATGTAGCAAGAAATCCCAGAGTCATTCTTGCAATTACATTTGTGGATGATCTTCTTGTAGAGATTGAGGAATTGTTGGATAATTTTGCTGACATCGTGGTGGATGAATTACATAATTGTTTACCACCCATTAGGAGCATCAATCATCACATTGCCCTTATTCCAGGAGAAAGTTTTCCAAACAAATCAACATATAGGTTGACACCTCAAGAGAATGAAGAGGTCAAGAACCAAGTCCAAGATTTTTTGGATAAGGGTTTTGTCAGAGACAGTTTGAGTCCATGCGTAGTACCAATTGTGTTGATTCCAAAGAAAGATGGAGGTTGGAGATTGTGCATAGATTCTAGAGCCATCAAGAAGATTACCATCAGGTATAGATTCCCTTTACCCAAAATGGCTGACTTGATGGATTCCTTGAGTGGAGAAAATTATTTTTCCAAGTTAGACTTGAAGAGGGGCTACCATCAGATAAGAATGAGAGAAGAAGATGAATGGAAGACAACATTCAATACAAATGAAGGGTTGTATGAACGGATTGTTATTCCATTTGGCTTAAAAAATCCCCCATGCATATTCATGAGATTGATGAATGAAGTACTCAAAGACTTCATAGGTAAGTTTGTAATTGTGTATTCGGATGATATCCTAGTCTTCAGTAAAACTAAAGAAGATCCCTTAAGGAAATTGACATTAGTGAAAAGGAGGTTGCAGCAGGAGAAGTTGTGGATAAATTTGAAGAAATGTTCTTTCATGAAGAAAAAACTCATATAATTGGGTTTTTTGATATCTTCAAATGAGTTGAAGATGGATCCATAGAAGGAGAGGGTAATCAAACAATGACCTTCTCTGTGAAGAATGTTTGAGGTGAGAATCTTCCATGTATTAGCAAGTTTTTACATGAAATTCATCAGGAATTTCAGTGGAATTTATGCACCCATAATGGACACCATAAAGAAAAAACATAAGTCTTTTAATTGGATAGAGGAAGATGAAAAAAGATTCATAGTATTAAAGGAGAAGATAACAAAATAGTAGAAGGAGGTGTCATGCAAGTGGAGTAGCTATTGGTGTAGTCTTAAGCCAAGACAATAAGCTTGTTTCTTATTTCAGTGATAAGTTGAATGACACTAAGAGAAAATATTCTACATATGATACAAAGTTTTATGATGTAATACAATATTTGAAAAGTGGAGGCACTATCTCATTCCAAAGGAGTTTGTCTTGTACAGTGATTATCAGGCTTTACAATTCACAACCAGACATGAGAAATTGAACCAAAGACATGCTAAATTGATAGAATTCATGCATAATTTTAATTTTGTTATTAATCACATTAGTGGTAGAGCTAACAAATTTGTTGATGATTTGAGCAGGAGATGTCTGATTATGCATAAATTTCAAGTGGAGAACTTAGGGTTTCAATACCTTAAGGAAATGTATCATGAAGATCTAGATTTTAAAGAGGCTTATGAAGCATGTGAGAACCCTTTTCTAAGGGACATAAGAAAGTGGATAGAGTATCTAATTCAATATTTATTGTTGTTCAAAGGAAGCCAACTCTGTATTATGAAATTCTCAATGAGAGACAACTTGTTGAAAGAAAAACATAGTGGAGGATTGGTTCAACATTTAGGCCATGATAAGACTTATGCACAGATGAATTCTTCATACCATTGGCCAAGTATGAGATCCGATATGAATAAATGTTTGGATAGATGTAGAGTCTACCAATATGAAAAAGGGAAGCAACAAAACATTATTATGTATTAGCCATTTCCTATTCCTGACAGGCCGTGGGATGCCATAAGCATGGATTTTGTGTTGGGATTGCCAAGAACCTAAAGGGGGAGGGATTCCTAAGTCTTTGTGGTTGATGTATTTTCAAAAATGGCACACATAATACCATGCCAAAAAAATAGTGATGCTACTCACATAGAAAATTTAATTTTTAAGGCATTTATGAGATTGCATGGCTTTCCTAGAAGTGTAGTATCAGAGAGAGATACCAAGTTCATGGGAAAATTTTGGAGAACTTTATGGAAAAGGATGGTGACAATTTTTTCCTTCAGTTAAACATATCACCCTCAAACAGATGGACAGACTTAGGTGGTAAATTGGATTTTTGGAAATCTATTGAGAAGTTTGGTCACCGAGCATCATAGTCAGTGGGACCAAATTCTTCCCCAGGTGGAGTTTTCTTATAATGATTCTCCAAAATGAAGCACTGGAAAAAGTGCATTTCAAATAGTGTATGGGATGCATCCAAGAGGAATTTCAGAGTTAAGGAATTTGAAACATAATGAGTTTTGAAGTGTAGGAGCATAAGACTTTGTTGAAGAGACAGAAAAACTTCATAGTCAAATAAAGGGACAGTTACAGGATAGTAGTTAGAAATATGAAATCCAAGTTGATCAGAGAAGGAGAGAGGATCATTTTGAAGTTAGGGATCTAGTTTTATCACACTTGTGGAAGGAGAGGTTCCTAAGGGGAACATACAATAAATTGAAGATGAAGAATATAGGACAATGTAAGATCCTCATAAAGTTTGATGCAAATTCTTATGAGATTGAGTTGTTAGAGGATGTGGGAATATTGCCCATATTCAATGTTGCATACATGTACCCTTACATAATGGATGATACAAGAGGATCCAATGATCAGAAGGAGATTTAGTGGGAGAAGCACATGCCAATAGCAGAAAATCCATAGATGGAGAAAATCATAGATCAAAGGATTGGTAAGAATACCATGAGGAGGACTTATTTTGAGTACCTGGTGAAGTGGAAGGGTCACCCAACAAAGGATGCTATTTGGGTAAATGAATATGACATTCAGAAGAATGGAAAAATAGTGTAGGAGCTCATGGACAAGAGTCCATGAATTTTTGGCCAGAGGAGTATGATGGAGGATAATCATCATCATCAACAATTAAAGAGTCCATGTGAAGGAAAACACAACACCCAACGCACAAATTTGAAGTGTTTTTGAATTCCAAGGAGAGCGCGTATTTATGTTTTAAAATGATTATCATTTAAATATTTTTAATATTTTGAGGCAAGATCCATCACATAAGGCCATCAAGGTTGTGATCATTTTAATTATCAGATAAGGTCATAGAGATACTAAGCATTGACTCATATCTGAATAGACTCTCTATTCAATGTAATATTCCTTATTAGATGAATGTATTAACTATGATAGGATATCTCTAAGGTAGTATGGAGGGAAGGATCGAGAAGCCTCTTCATGTATAAATATATGAATTTTATGCCCAAAAGAGGATGTTGATTGTTATTGTTATTGTTGATGAAAGAGCAGTTGAAGCTTATGAAGAGTTGCAGAGAGATGTATAATTCCATGTACATATTTTACTGAATGAATACAATAAGAGAGGTTTGATTCCAAATGTATGGTGTTGTGTTTATCTAAATTATTTTAGTACATGTGATGTTTCGTTATTCTCTATGTGCTTTATATGTTTATGTATCTTTTATGCATGGATATGTTTTTCATGGTTAAGTGTGGGAACCTTTTATATTTCTGTAAAGTTAATTTGTTTCTCTTCTGAGATTCTTGTTTCAAGGAGTGCATAGTGCCCGCAAGAAGTGCATAGGCCGAGTCGAGATAGACTCAGAAATTCATAAGAGATAACTTGACTTTACACTTGAAGTGCAAGGAGTGCACAATTGTTCAGTTGAAGTGGAAATAGTGCAATGTTTCTCAGTGGAAAACACAGATTGGCTAATACCTGTGCAAGGAGTGCATCAAGAAAACACTTTGTTTAAGTGTTGAAAAAGTCTCAGAGGAGATGGATGCAAGGAGTGTGTGAGGAGATTTTATAAAAAATATCTAAGTCTGAAACTCATTGGAAGTTCTAGGGATGCAAGGAGTGTGCCCGACGTCTATAAAAATCAGAGGAACAAATATCAAAAGAGATAGTGAGTACAAGAGTTCGGAAGGAAGGAGTTAGAAAATTTCTAAGTCAAGAGCTTTAAAGTGATAGAGGAGCACACAAGAGGCTAACATAGATCCTATTTATCTCATGTAGTCAATCTCAGGAAGGATAACAATCAAAATATTTAAGGAGAGGAATATTTGTTGTTTTAAGAGTCAAACGGTGAGATCTGTTTGGAGGATCTAGGGTATTTCATCACCCTTAGATCTGGAGAAGCATCGCAGGGTTTAACACTGTGAGTTGTTAAGACTTCACACGTTCAAGGAATTCATGGATCAAGTTCAAAGGATAACTTATTGAAGAATGAAAATCAACGGTTGAGATCCATTCGAGAGTGTGCAGGAGAGTGTACAATTGTTGGATCAAGAGGAATTGCGCAAGGGTTAATCGGTGAAGTCCTTTAGACTTCGTGCATTCAAGATATTTGGCACGTCGATTTAATCATAGCCATCCAAAGCATGAGGAAACATGTGAGAAGATCGTGTACTCTGGTGGACTAGCACTCTGGAAGAAGTTAGGAGTGGAGGAACCCCAAAGTCCCGAAGCCCCTGAGTTCATTTGGGTCATCCATTGGAGATGAAAGACATCATCAGATTAGAATATACAGAGGATAGATACTCTGAGAGAATGGAAGGAAGAGGAGGTCGATCTCTTTGGAGTCCTGAATCCTGAAGTTGATCAGGATCATTGATCAGGGGAAGGAAACATGACAGTAGTTCCATATTTCCGGAGGTCTGAAACTCTAGAGGAAATAGAGGGAAGTGTTGTGAGGTCATGAAGGTCAAAGTCAAATCTAGTCATCTGTTGGGAAAGGATGCACGGTTAAATATCCCGTAGTTCAGGGACGTGGAACTTCGGTTAAATTGAATTGTCGTGTAGATAGAAATAAAATACCCAGAGTCCCAAAAGGCATCCTAGACATTGATCAAGAAGGGGACACATGGAGGAAGGAGAATACCCTTTGACATTTCAACAATCTAGGAGATTTGTGGAAAAGGCATTGTGAAGAAATCGTTGAATCTCGGAAAACGTAATTTTATCTGTCGATATCAGTATTTTCTGAAATTCATTGATCTTACCGCCTAGTGTTTGGAAGTTCACAGATTTTTTCTTGGGAGACAAAAAGGATAAAAAGTCTCGAAGTCCTAAAAATTTTGGGGACTAAATGTTTGACCCATGGTGTTATCCTTCCGTTTCCGAGGAGGCTCTACTAGCGCTCGGGGACTCCCGAAAAGAAAAATTGCATCCAGAAAGAAATTTTAAGGACCTGTGTATTCAAATTTTGGGCTCGGAGGGAGCCCATGAGCTAATTTCAGCTTCTAACTAGAATGATCCTAGACTGGAATGTTGTGCGGACCCTGGGAGAGGGTGGATTCTGCATCATATGACATATAACATAACATGTATGTTATATAATATATAACATATTTTATATGTCATATGTGTTCTATAACATATGTTATATCACATAATTTATATCTTGTGTTATATAACATATTTTATATAACATATAGATATATTATATAACACACATCATATAATATATAATATATGTTATATAACATATTATATGACATTTGTTATACAACATATGACATATGTTATATAATATATGTTATATGACATATATTATATTTTTGATTATTTGGGTTGGTTTTCATTATGTCAAACCTTGAAGAAAGTTCGGTAGCGAATTATAGTAGCACAAAGGTTTGGGTAATGGACCCAAGTTCTTTTTATGTATAATGGTATGAGTTTTAATATTTTTGAAGGTAAGACTATTCTAGATGGATAGTACATTTCATTCCATTTCTGTTGGTATGTGGAATGTCACATAACTCCTCACAGTTAGAAAGTTATGGCCATGTGAAGTTGGAGAACCCTCATGAG
>SNQJ01S0190222.1:12746-30872 GCA_010110895.2 Picea sitchensis
AGAACCCTCATGAGTCATCTAGAAGCCCCAAAAGGTCAAAGTAGTCAAAGTGGTTGCAAAGAAGAAATTATTTAAATAATAAAGTGAAGTGATGAGTGTACTATAAGTCAAAGTGGATACAATTTTTTTATTTAAATAATAAATTTAATGGAGAAATTACTAACTAGACAAGTGGTTAGAAGTGGGTTAGCCCTAAAATACAGAAAGTGGTTTAAGATGGTTAGAAGGTAACCCCTTGAGGACGCTACATAGAAGTATAAATAAGAGGAAAGGGTCTCTAATTTTAATTACACTTGATTATATTGAATATCTATAAGTGACTGAGGTAACCAAAGGATATATAAGGCAAATTTCAGAGGGAAGGTGAAGTAAAGAAGGCCAAAATTCAAGGGAGCATGCTTTCTAAGGTATGTTATTTACAATTCATCTCACCATTTTTGCAACAAAGTTTTTTTCTAGAATGATTCAGACCAAAAAATATGGATACAGTTGAGGAAACATATCCAATTAGTTGTGATAAAAATTTCATCTTGTGGGTCGTTGTATTTTTGGAGTTACACTCCGTGGAAAATATGGTTTTTGGCTAGTCCTCAAACTAGTCTAAAACAAGTGTTTCGGGTAAAAATGTCATAACTTCTTCATAACATATCCAAATTCAGTAAAACCAAATGTATTGGTTAGAGTACAGTATGCAGTAATTTTTGCACCATTTTAATATCCATACAATAAATATTCCATGTAGGGCACTCTCTACAAGTTCGCTCTCTAGAATAAGCCAGAATTCAACAAGGTATGCCATTTTTTATTTAACTCCTTTTCTGAGAGGTTCCAAGTAGTGAAACGTGAAGGAATTGAATAAGAAACGTAAGAACATTGTGTACTATTCTCAGATATTTATTCATTATAGGTACATATTTATGATTATTTCAAGTTAGGGTTGTTTACTAATCCAAAATTAGTCATGTGAGACTAAAGTAAAGTTTGATGAAAATGATAGTCTCTTGTTGTTAAAGTTAAGAAAGGTTTGCAGGTATGTGATCATTTACACTAGGTCTATTACAGAGCTACAAATCAGATTTCGATGATGAAATTGATGAGGTCTTTTGGTTGAGTTACATGTTGGGTACATGGTTGAGACAAGTAGTTGATGAGTTGGCACATACGTGAGGTGTATAGTTGATGATGTTGGTACATATTGATGAGTCATAGTTTATGTGTACTTGATGCATGATTGGTACATATTTGGTGCATGTTTGATGCAGTCATTGATGGTACAGGTTGAGGTACAAGTTGGTGCATGGTTGATGTACTTGTTTATGGTACAAGTTGATTACAAGTTGTTTGGTACAAGTTGTTACATGTTGTTTGATACAGGTTGATTGCTACAGGTTTACATCAGTATATCTCACATTGATAGTGTGGAAGTCATTCCATCATTCTACTTCTACGACAGGGCGGTTGGACGGGACAAGGACAGGTAGTTGTAGCTACCTTCCAGTTGTAGCCGGAGAACATAGGGGGTTCTAGCCTCCTTCTGGTTGTAGACAAAGGATTGGGGAGTTGGAGCTTCCCTCAAGTTGTAGCTTGAGAAACTAGGGGGTTGGATCCTCCTTCCAATTGCATCTGGAAAACAAAGGAAGTTGTTGCTTCCAATTAATGTCATTCTTAAATACATACAAGAAAAAACATTCTGTGGTTTTCTCCCGCTTTTGGTTTCCACGTAAAAACATTGGTGTACTGTGTATGTTTATGATTGCTCATTTCTTCATTGTTTATTTACTTTGAAACTATTAGATGATAATGCTACATTTATATAACACTTGCATTTTATGGTTAAAAAGGATTAAATTGCTCTATTACTGATTCACCCCACTCTCAGTAATCCAACATATATAACATATGGTATATATAACATATAACATATGTCATTTGACATATATTATATAACATATGTTGTATAAAATATTATATATGACATATGTTATATGTCATATGTCATGCTATATGACATATTTCATATAACATATATTATATGACATATGCCATATGCCATGTTTTATGACATATGTCATATGACATATTATATGACATATTATATGACATATGTCATATGTTATATCAAATAGGTCATATGCTATATAACCTATGTCATATAACATATGTGATATGTCCTATGATATATAACATATGTTATATGTCATATAACATGTATGTCATATAACATATGACATACATGTGTTAGATAACATATGTCATAGAGCATATGTCATATAGCATATGTCATATAACATATGTCATATGAAATATGTTATATAAGATATGCCATATTTTTTATGACATATGTTATATCACATATGACATATGTCATATAACATATGATATATCTTATATAACATATAACATATGACATATGTTATATGAAATATGTTATATGTCATATTCTATATAACATATAACATATGTCATATGACATATAACATATGTTATTGATGAAGTACCCCTTCCACTCCTGGGGTTTTTGCGACCTACCAGTCAAGGATTTTCAAAACAATTAAGTCGAATCAGCTTTTCGAGCCTCTAGAAGACTGTGGAACAACTTACATAGGCCCCTGATTTTTACCTCATAGGTTTGAGTTAACCGCACAGTCATTTTCTGGTGCCTCTGGTAACTTTAACTAGCGGGTGCTAGCTCCTTTGGCTAGGATCTTCTTCTCACCTGACCGTGGGCTATAAGCTTGGGTCAACTCTCTTATTAACTTTGGGCTTTAGTGCTTTTTCAACCTCCTCCCTCGTTTCCTTCCGAAAATCCTTTCTACCAAAATACCCATATCTCTTCCACGTGTCTTCCTGGATCCA
The DNA here is from genome assembly GCA_010110895.2 of Picea sitchensis. Lineage (NCBI taxonomy): Eukaryota > Viridiplantae > Streptophyta > Pinopsida > Pinales > Pinaceae > Picea > Picea sitchensis. The sequence continues at coordinate 15,603 of SNQJ01S0190222.1, forward strand.
ATGGTCCAACTTTGCTTTGGAATTCGTGACTTCATGAAGATTGCACTCACTCCACACAATTTTTCTGAACCTCTATTTCAAGGATTCTCAAATCCACTTCCTTGTATCCTCCTTGCAACCAACACCTAGGATCAATTCATGACTTCGTGACTTCGCGAGCCCCGCTCTTACAACACTTCTATGCCTCTGAACCCTGAAATGTCAAAAGACTCTACGACTAACCTCCATGCCACTTTCCTATATATGAGGTTCTAGAACAATCCCACTTCCTCCTAAATGGATCTTGCTCATTAATTTGGGGAATCTTCAACAGGTTCCACTCTATTGAAATATTCTTACTGCTACGTCTTCTGAGCTTGTTCTTCTTCGAAACCTATAATTCCTCAAAATGCTTCTTCAACACTTAGACGAAATCGAACCTGTGCATGCCTTGCAACAGGTCTTCACCCATGACTTGTTTTTTATTTTTGTATGATTGTGCGAAAATTGCAATAGTTCTTCACACTCTCCTACAAATAAACTTAAGCTCCTCCTCTCGGAGCTTCTGAGTCAAAATACTCTATCATTCTCTCCTTGTAGACAATATGCACTCCTTGAATATATAGCTCCAAGTTATCTCTCTTGGACTTGTTCCTCCTCGACACTTTGAGCTCTTAGAATGAATCCTTCAATACTTAGCCAATTATCAACTCTGCGCAAGCCTTGCGACAAACCTCCTTGAACTTGACTCTTTATGAACGACTGTGCACTCCTTGCAACATTCCTTCCATGGATCAATTGTTCCTCCTGAAAAATATGACTCTAGGTCTGTTTCCTCCTACGTAGACTTCCAAACTATCCCTCCTAAAATTCTAAGTTAGAACAAACTCTATCAATGCACACCTTGTAGACACTTATGCACTCTTTGCAAACAAAAGTTGCATGTTATCTCTTATGAGCTTCTGAGTCGAAATAGACTCTGTTAATGCACACCTTGTGGACACAATGAACCCCTTGCATAGGCTCATAGAAGATAAACAATTGAAACTTATCTAATATCTCATAGATTCATACATTCAACCATTTAAATGCATTCACAAGATAAGAGCAAGTTAATAACAAAGAATTTCAATTAACAAAAAGCCTACCATTCATTCATTCAGATGGATAGAGTAACAAAAACACCAAACATTTGGATCAATGCTTATCTGTTATATTCATTTAGATGACATGTACATGGATTTATACAATTCTCTTCAACAACCTTCAACTAAATTGCAACAACAACTATCAACAACTATCAACAACCTTCTACAAATCATGCCTCATTTTGGCATACATTACATTTAATTATACAAGAGGGTTGATAGATATTTTCCCTTTGACTACCTTAGTGCTATCCTATGAAAATAAAATCTTTCAACTACTAAATATTTATTACAATAAATGTTTGAGACAAACATATAAGAGAAAATGCTTCGAATTTGTACTGCAATCTATTTAATTAAAGATAATACATTCCCCAACGATCTCATGCGATGGCTCGACCTCCTAAACATTTAAGATCATCTTTAATTACAATATTTTAAGATATTACATTGATATATCGTCTTTTAAATTTCAAAAACTCTTCAAAATGCGCGCTATGGTGTTGAGTTGTCTTACACTCATGCTTTGTTGGTGATGCTCCTGCATCATACTCCTCTGGACAAAAAATCATGGAATCCTATCCATGAGCTCCTGCACTAACTTTCTATTCTTCTGGATATCTTCTTCATTTACCCAACTAGAGTCCTCTATCAGGTGTCCTTTCCACTTTAACAAATACTCAAAATAAGTCTTCCTTCTGGTCTTCTTACCAATTCTCTAATCTACGATCTTCTCCATATGCCCATTTTCTGCTACAGGCATATGCTTCTCCCACTAAATTTCTTTCTGATCTTCTGATCCTTTTGTGCCATCTTCCTTATAAGGATACAGGTCTGAAAAGTTGAATATGGGAGATATACCCACATCTTCTAGAATCTCTATCTCATAAGAATTTTCATAAAACTTCCTTAGGATCTTGCATGGCCCTATCTTCTTCAGCTTCATCTTGTTATATGTTCCCCTTGGGAACCTTTCCTTCCTCAGATGTGTCAAAACTTGATCTCCCACTTCAAATTTAAGTTTTCTCCTATGCTTATCAACTCTGTACTTGTACTCTCTACTATTGATCTGCAGCTTCTCTTTGATCTGTTTATGAAGCTTCTGCATTTTTGCAGTGAAGTCTTCTACTCCAATGCTTCTGATTTCATTCTTCTCTAGATCTCTCAACTCTGATACTCACCTTGGATTCATTCCATACATTGTCTGTAATGGACTTCTTCATGTAATTCTATTCATTGAGTCATTGTATGCAAACTCTACTTGTGACAGAATTTGATCCCAATGGCTATGATGTTCAGTGACCAAACTCCTCAGCAAATCTCCTAAACTCCTATTCACCACCTTAGTCTATCCATCCGTTTGAGGGTGATATGCAGAAATAAAATATAGTTATGTTCCCAGTTTCTTCCATAATTTTCTCAATAAATGACCAACAAATTTGGTGTCTCTATCCGAAAAAATACTCTTGGGAAACCCATGAAGTCTCACAACTTCCTTGAAAAAAAAAATTGCAATATGAATTGCATCACTAGTTTTATGGCATGGGATAAAGTGTGCCATCTTTGAGAATCTATAAAATAACACAAATATGGAATCACTTCCTCTTTTTTTCCATGGAAATCCCAACACAAAATCCATGCTTATTGCATCCCAAGGCCTATCTGGAATAGGCAGTGGTTGATACAATCCAGTGTTCTATTTCTTTCCTTTTTCATATTGGAAAATATTACATATGTTCAAAAACTTCTTCACTTCTACTCTCATACTTGGACAATAGTATGAAATGTTCAACTACGCAAATGTCTTGTCATGGCCAAAATGACTTGCTAGACCTCCACTATGTTTTTCCTTCAGCAGATTCTCTCCCGTCGAGCATTTTGGTATGCATCACTGAAAACCTTTAAAATACAATCCATCCTGAATCAGATACTCTGTCCATTGATTTCTATCTCTAAGCAAAGGATTCACACATGCTTCATATGCCTCTTTAAAATATGGATCATCACAATACATCTCCTTAAGGTGTTGAAACCCTAAGGTTTTCACTTGAAATTCCTGCAGAATTAGACATCTCCTACTCAATGCATCAACAAATTTGTTAGCATTACCAGAAATATTTTTAATGACAAAAGTGAAATTTTTCATAAACTCTATCCAATTATCATGTATTTGATTAGACTTCTCTTATTTGGTTATGGATTGTAAAGCCTGATTATTTCTATACAAAACAAACTCTTTTGGAACAAGGTAGTGTCTCCATTTCTTCAAGGCTTGAATTATTGCATAAAATTCTTTATCATATGTGGAGTTTTTTCTCTTAGTATCATTCATCTTCTCACTAAAATATGCAATAGGCCTATTATCTTGGATCAAGACTACTTCAATTGCAACTCCTCTCGCATCACATATTACTTGAAATGTCTTCCCGAAATCTGGCAAGACCAAAATCGATTATTCTATTATCTTCTCCTTTAATATATTGAATATTTTCTCAGCTTATTCTATCCACTTAAAATACTTGTATCTCTTCTTCATCGTATCCATCATTTATGCACCAATCCCACTGGAATTTCTAATGAAATTCCTATAGAAACTTTCTAATCCATGGAAGCTTCTCACCTCGAATATGTTCCTTGGTGATGGCCATTCTCTGATTGCTTTCACCTTCTTTGGATCCATATTCAATTCATTTGAAGAGATCACAAAACCTAAATAAATGAATTATGTCTTCATAAAAGAGGATTTCTTCAGATTTATCAACAACTTCTCCTGCTACAATCTTCTCATCACTAATGTTAAATTCCTGAAATTCTCTTCTTCAGTTTTACTAAAGACTAATATATAATCCAGATATACAATAAAAAACTTACCAATAAATCATTTCAATACCTCATTCATGAAACTCATAAAAGTACTTGGGGTGTTTGATAATACAAATGGCATAACAAGCCACTCATACAACCCTTCATTTGTTTTGAAGGTTGTTTTCCACTCACCACCTTCTCTCATTCTTATCTGGTGATATCCACTTTTCAAATATATTTTTGAAAAATAATTTTCTTCACTTAAACAATCCATTAAGTCATTTGTCATTGGTAAAAGAAATCTATACCTGATGGTGATCTTGTTTATTGCTCTTGAGTTTGTACACATTCTCCATCCTCCATATTTTTTGGAATTAAAACAGTTGGTACTGCGCATGGACTAAGCTTTCTCTGACCAAACCCTTGTCCATCAAATCATGTACTTTCTTCTTTACCTCCTCATTCTCTTGATGTGTCAATCAATACATTGTTTTTTTAGGAAAAGTCGCTCCTGGTATTAGATAAATATTGATGGATGATACTCTTTATGGGTGGAAATGAGATAGGAAACTCATCCACTACTATGTCAGCAAAATTCTCTAACATCTCCTGAATTTCTTCAAGAAGATCATCCATAGAAGTACTTGTAAGGATAACTCTTGGCTTCCTCCCAACAACGAATTGCATCGCATGTTCCTTCTTAACTTCACTCAGGAGTTCCTTCCCACTCATGAGAAGTATACTTGTGTTGGCATATTCCTTTACTTTCTTCTCCTCTATTGGAAGTAACATGTGTGTCCTACCATTCTTCTCCAAAGTATAAGAATTTTTCCTCCCATCATGAATGAAATTTCTGTCAAACTGCCATGGTATCCCCAACAAAACATGACAGACATCCATGGGAATCACATCACACAAAATCTCATCTCTATATCCTCCTATCTTAAATTCAACTAGGCATTGTTTAGTTACCATTACCTAGTGACCTTTCTACAACCATGAGACCCTATACGGACTTGGATCTGTAGTTTTCCCCAGCTCCAATTTCTCCACCATATCTATGGATACTAAGTTATTAGTGCTCCCATTGTCAATTATCACCTTGCTTACTCTGTCTTCAGTATTGAAAGTTGTTCTGAAAAAACTTTTCCTCTACACTGGTTTTTCAACCTCTGCCTCTAGCTTCAATAGAACCTTCTTCATCATAAAATATCTTCCATATTTTTCACCTTTTTCTTCAACATTCCGCTTCTGCGCTTCCAAAATGTGAGATTCACCTCCTCCTTCTTTTTTTCGCTCTAGGAATTCCCAAGACATGTGTCATGTCTTTCCACAGGCATAACACTTCACTTATCCTTCTCTGTCTCTTCCTCTTCCTTGAGAAAATTAATTTCATCCACCACTTTGTCTCCCTCGGGAGCTTCCTCCTCTTTTTGAGTGACTATGTGGTTTTTCAGCCTCACCCTTGGGTTTATGTGCCTTGTCATGGGAAATTCCCTTTCCTCTATTTAAAATTATTCCTCTGATTCATTGACTTTGTTTTCTGGCCAACTTCTCCTCTGCCTTCAACACAATTTGATAAGCGTCCTCCACTGTCCTTACTATCATCATGTTGATTTCATCCTAGATTTCATATCTCAGGAAATTTATATACCTAACAATCTTTTCATCATCTCTTTCTCTCTGTCCATCCCTAATGTTTAGCTTGTAAAACTCCTTTGTGTACTCTTTCATTGTCATTCCCTTTTGTCTCAGGTTATGCAACTTCCTGAAAATTTTTATCTGATATTCCTTGGGTATGAATTTATCTTTCAACTTGGCTACCATTATGTCCAAATTCTTGATTTTTTTCTTTCCCTTTCATCTTTTGTCATCCTGCAGTTCATCCCACCATAATGTTGCATGTCCTTTTAATCTAGTGACGACATGTTTCACCTTTTTCTCCGCATCGACGTCTTCATAGTCAATGTACTTTTCCATTGATATTATCCAATCAAACAATTCTTTAACATCTAAATTTCCTTCATACATCTGGATGTCTATCTTCTCTCTAGCTCCCAACTTGACTGCCACTTTCAACAAGCGTTTTTCCGCAACATCTTCTGCTACAAATTCTTCAACTTCCCTGTCTTCTCTTTCTACATCACTAATGTATCCAACATCAACTGCTCTACTTTTCACTGCCTCCATAGAATCCAACCTTCCAAGAAGTTCTCGCATCTCCCTTTCGACAACTTGATTTTCTATAGGTGGCTCTGCACGTCTTCTAGGAGGAATTGTGCTAAACATTTCTCCTTTACAAAGCTACCGCTAGATGTATCTAATACCACTTGATGTATATGATACCACTTGATGATATCAAGCTAATTCCTTCTTTCCTTCCTATAAAAATAAATTTTGGTCTTTGATACCACTTGATGCAGTACCCTCTCCACTCTTGGGGTTTCTGTGAACTCCTAGTTAAGGATCTTAAAAAAAATTAAGCCAAATCGACTTTTCGGGCCTCTAGCAGACCCTAGAACAACTTACATAGGCCCCCGATTGTTACCTCATAGGTTTGAATTATTCACACATATGTTTTCTGTCACCTCTGGTAACTTTATGATGCAGGACCATCACTCCAACTCAACAATGTGCTAGCTAGACAACACATCAACATGCATTTTCAAATTTTAAAAATTTATAATTAAATGTCTGTAAGGCTAGAAGAGCCAAATCATTGCCTTTGTATAGGCTGTAGATAGAGTCACCTTTAATGGTTGACATGCTGAATATCTAGATCTGATTCGGACTAGATGGCCATTGAATGTAATTCAATGTAATTAATGAGGGTAGGTAGATGGAGGGAAAGGCTCGATGAGCCCCTCTTTGGTAAAAGATATTTGTATCTAGATTAATTAGTTTGTTTAGAAGATATAGGAAGAATAGAGGAGAAGGAAGAGATATCCTAGACTCTATTACAGTTTTATCTTACCCATATTGTAATTAGACATTCATATTAATACAAAGAACACTTTTTCCTACATGAGAATCTTTGTGTGTATATGTGTATTTGGTGAATGTCATCTTTATGTGTTTATGAATTTATGTTGTAGATGTATGATAGGTTCCATATGCAGGTTATAGAAAAAAAAATTTGTCTGTGAGTTTCTGATTTCAAGTCTAGGTTCTTTGTGTCTAAATGCAAGGGGTTGCATGACAGAGTGTTGAAGACTTTGTGAGCCAGTGCAAAGAGTGCACATCTAAGCTCTGTGGAATTTAGGAAAGAACATGCTAGGAGGGTGCACCAAAGGAATCATAAACTCAAGGGAGAAGCCTCAAGGTTACTAAAAACCTTAGAGGTTGTACTGTGTAGAGGAGGGCACAGAGAGAAAATGGTATTGTTGACGATTTTGTAGAGCTCTACTAGGTGGGCATCGAGAGAGTGCAAGGAGTGCACCAAGGAAATATGTTTCAAGTTCAATGAGAAGATAAGTGTCAAGGAGAAGACACTCATAGATTTACTAAATACTCTGTAAGCTCAGTAAGGAGTGTTTGAGTGAAATTTTCCAAGATGGAACTTGCATATATTCGAGGGACAGAAGGGACAAAGACCTTTGAGGTCTAAGCAGTTGAAGCTCAAGGAGAAAAATTTGTTGAACACTATGGAGGAAGACCTGTGAAAGTAGTGCATCAGGCCAACACTCGAACAAAGTGTTGAAAGACATCCTGTTGAAGGCCAGTCAAAGCACAAGGAGTGCACACAGAGAGAACTTGTTTTAAGTTCCAAAGCTCAAGAGGTTCAACACAAAGGGTGCCAGGAGGAGCACCAAAATTATTCTAAGGAAGACGCATAAGGGTTGAGTGCCTTGGAGAATGAGAAAGGTTGACAATATCATGAGAGATAGCATGAAACTGCACGCAGAGTACAAGTGTTTGCAGGAACGAGGTAAAGTTTCATTGCCAAAAGATCAAGAGGGAAAGAAGAAGTCGAGACCCAACAGTCTTGCTTGCAGGAGGGAAATCGAAGGCCGAGACGGGAAGAAAGACAAAGCTCAGGAGGAGGAGAAAGAACTGTCGTTGGACTGAGCAGAGGAAAATATTTCTACCATTGAAACCAACATCCAGACAATGAGAAGTGAGTGCAGGAGGAGATCAGATTTAGACCATTGGATTTGAGCGCGTGGATCAACAATCATTGATCTAGAGGTAAGGTGCACAGAACATAACTATTTGAAGGAAGATAGGAGAATGGAATTTACGAAGTCCTGGGTTCTGGAACCATCGGGATCATCCATCGTCAGAGGATAGGTGGCCGCATATTAGGGAGTTCGAAGTATCGAACCTCGAAAGATTTGCGAGAAGGTTGGAGGTGAATATCCAAGGAGTTGGGAGCCACAACGATCCTAGCCACCCATCAAGGAGGAAACATGGTGAGAGATCATCATTTCGCTGACTCGTGACTCGGGGAAGTCAAAGGGTAGAGTTACGAGAACTCGTGAAATGCGAACTCACGAGTCAATCTGATTCAACGGGTCACAGAGAGTCGATGACCATCGATCTGATGTGGGTGAATTCTCAGGAAATTGGGAATCAAAGAAAGGGAGGTGTGTCAACTTTCGACTTCACGAAACATGAAGTCTCGAGTTGCGGAAGGACAGTTCTGAGATGTCAAATCATGAGAGAGATGTGGCCATTGATCTGGGTCAGCATATTTCAAAAGTTCAGGGATCAGACTTTGGAGCATGACATTGGACTACGTTTCAACTTCACGAGTCATGAAGTCCCGAATCACTCGAAGGATTGGCCCTGGGTCATGGGAGAATGGTCACATGGACGTTGGTAAGGTAGGATCTAGTGTTTGGTTAGGCTCTTAAAAGCGAAGTTCGAGAGTTTGGGAAAGAGGAGTCAAGATTGACTCGCATGCATAACACCCGAGGTCCCAAGGTGGGAAGAACCTTTTGGGGTTAAGCTCATGGTTACCGCCAGTGGTCACGTGGAGGAGTCTTGCACCTAGTTCTTGTTCATGCAGGCTGAGTCTCATAAGGACTTGTAGATTTTTTCATGAGATTCTAGCGAGGAATCGAAGATTTTCTTCATCTCGAGGAGAGAGAAGATCCAATGACCAAGAGGTCGATAGACCCCGCCAAGGTGGGGGATATGCATCATGTGGTATCAAAGATGATTTTTCGTCAGTATATTTCAGGTGAAGGAGGTAAAGGAGATAGTTTGATACCGTTAGTGGTATCATAAGCTGAAGACAAGGTGTTGATTCTTTGTGGAGATCTGTTTTCATGTAGGAAACAGACAATTGAGAAACAGGTGGGTTGTAGGAGAAGTTGGGAATGTTCTCAATTATAGAGTGAACAATAGACTTTCTAGGAAGGAAGGTAGAGGAAGAATATGGCTACTAAAGGCAATGAACGTGGTCCAAGAGAATACCACCAGCATAAAAGAAAGTCTGAGATAGAAAAAGAGCTCAGTGAGATAAGATCACAGATGGAGAAGCTTGCATTTAAAATCTAGCAGTATGCAAAGGTGCATTGGGTGTATGAGTGGCCCATGAAGAAGAAGGTGAAGTGGCCCATTCAAAAATTATTGGCTAGAGGACAACAAAGGTTGTTGAGAATGTGGCTGAGGTATGTTGAAATCCTCAGAGGTGAAGAGGATATGGTTCACATATGTGATCCAAAAACTGGGAAGAGTCTCAGTGATGATGACGAGAAGAGATTAGAGAAGGGTCTCAGAAACTGCCAAGTGAGCAGTGAGGAACTTTAAGGTTGCCTAAAGGGAAATGAGAAGAGGTAAATGGTTGATCACAAAGACGTCCAGGTGGGCAGTGAAGAAAGTTCAAATTTCCAGGTAGGCAATGAGATGGGATCATTGGAGGATCTCATAGACTGCCAGGAGGGTAGGGAAGAAATCCCATATTACCAGGTGGGCAAGGGAGAGGATATGAGACTGTTTGATAGTCTCATGAAATCATAGGTGAGTTTGGATCAGCAAGGAATGTTGACAGAGGAGGATCAGAGGAGTATTCTGATCATTGGGGGAATTGAGATATTTCTACCAAGAAACCCAGCTGAGGCCAGAGCATGTGTTGCAAATGAAACAACATAAGAAGGACAACCAACAGTGGTTGTCATAGAGGAATAAGAGAAGGAGCAGAAACTGACATTTTCCCCAGCAGAAGAAGAAGAGAATTCAACATAATTGCTCGAAATTTTCAACCAGGAAGATGAACAGAAGATGACTACAGCATTGAAGCCTGCAGAAGAGGAGGAAGTAGACATCATGGACTTTGTTGATCTATGTGAAGAGTTGGAAGCCCTAGAGAGAAGGGTGATAGTGCAAAGTCAACACATCCAACATATCAGGTTGGAGACAGATGGAGCATACCATCCCAAGGAGTAGTTGGAGGAAGCTGGAGATATGCCAATAGGAGAGCTGAAAGTCAAGCTGTCAGAGGAGGAAGTTGAGCAGTAGCTCAGTGATGAGACTGTGGAACTGAAGCCTGCAACAGGGTATAAATATAAGGCCAAAAGAGATGGATAAAATTGCAAGGGGGATCAAGTTGATCTTCCCATCAACGAGGAGGGAGTGTAGTGGAGAAGACTGCATAAAGAGAGCCAACCATTGGAACAGTTGGACAAGGAGATAGAATAAATCAGAAGGTTGATGTTGAGGTCATCACATGAGACTGCCAACAAGGAGAATCCAAGAAGAAGGAATCCTGCCATAGCAACAGGGAAGAAGCAGTAGCAGCAACACCAACAAGGCAGTGGAGAATATGGAAAGCTCCAAAGAACAGTTTGGGATCTAGGTGGATTTCAACAGAGCTAGGAAGCTCATGAGCAGAAGCTCATGAATTTTTCAAAGCAGTGGAGTATGATGCAGGAGCATCACTCCAACCCAGTAATGCGCCATATAGACAACACATCAACACGCATTTTCAAATTTTAAAAATTTATAATTAAATGTCTATAAGGTTGGAAGAGCCAAATCGTTTCCTTTGTACAAGATATAGATAGAGTCGGCTTTGATGGTTGACAAAATGAAGATCTAGATCTGATTCAGATTAGATGGCCATTGAATGTAATTCAATGTAATTAATGAGGGTAGGTAGATGGAGAAAAAGTCTCGATTAGTTAGTTTTTTTGGAAGAGATAGGAAGAATAGAGGAGAAGGAAGAGAGAGCCGAGACTCTATTACATTCCGAGCTTACCCATATTGTAATTGGAAATTCATATGAATACAAAGAGTAGTTTTTCATGCATGAGATTATTTGTGTGTTTATGTGTATTTGGTGAATGTAATATTTATGTGCTTATTCATTTATGTTGTAGATGTATGATAGGTTCCATATGCAGGTTATAGAAAAAATTTATTGTCTGTGAGTTTCTGATTTCAAGTCTGGGTTTTTTGTGGCTAAATGCAAGGGGTTGCATGACAGAGTGTTAAATACTTTGTGAACCAATGCAAAGAGTGCACATCTGAGTTCTGTAGAATTTAGGCAAGAACGTGCCAGGAGGGTGCACCCGAGGAATAATAAACTCAAGGGAGAAGCCTGAAGGTTACTGAACACCTTGGATGTAGGACTGTGTAGAGGAGGGTACAGAGAGAAAAAAAAATTGCTAAGGATTTTGCAGAGCTCTGTCAGGTGGGCATCGAGTGAGTTCAAGGAGTGCACCAAGGAACTCTATTTCAAGTTAAATGAGAAGAGAAGTGTCAAGGAGAAGACACTCATAGAGTTACTCAATACTATGCAAGCTCAGCAAGGAGTGCTTGAGCGAAATTTTCCAAGAGGGCACTTGCATATCTTCGAGGGATAGAAGGGACATATACCTTTGAGGTCCGAGCCGTTGAAGCTCAAGGATACAGATTTGTCGAATACTCTGGAGGAAGACCTGTGCAGGGAGTGCACCAAGCCAACACTCGGATGAAGTGTTGAAAGACAACCAGTTGAAGTCCAGTCAAAGTGTAAGGAGTGCACGCAGAGAGAACTTGTTCTAAGTTCCAAAGCTCAGAAGGTTGAGCATAGAGTGTGCCAGGAGGAGCACCAAAATTATTCTAAGGAAGACGCAAAAGGGCCAAGTCCCTTAGAGACTGAGCAAGGTCCATAGGATTAGGAGAGATAGCATGAAACTACATGCAGAGAGCAAGTGTGCATAGGACCGAGGTCAAGTTTCATTGAAAAAATCTCAGGAGGGAAAGTAGAAGTAAAAACCCAACAGGCGAGATCATAGGAGAACAATCAAAGGCCGAGACCGTCGAAATGTTGAAAATATTCCAAGTTTGGAAAGAAATCCAAAGCTCAGTATGAGGAGCAACAACTACCATTGGATCGATTAGAGGAAAATATCTCGACCATTGGAACCCACATCTAGACAAATAGAAGAGAGCGCAGGAGGAGATCAGATCTGGACTATTCGATCTAAGCACATGGATCAATAGTCATTGATCTAGAGGTAAGGTGCATGCACCTTAACCATTTGAAGGGATATAGGAGAGTGGAATTTGAGAAGTCCCAAGTTCCACAACGATCGGGATTGTCCATTGTCGGAGGATAGGTGGCAGTAGATTTGGGAGTTTGAAGGATCGGACATCAGAAGATTTGCGAGAAGGCAATAGGTGAATATCTGAGGAGATGACACCTGCAATGATCCTAGCTGCTCATCAAGGAGGACATGTGGCGAGAGATTCGAGTTTCGCTGACTCACGACTCAGGGAAGTCAAAGGTTAGAGTTACAAAAACTTGTGAAATGTGAACTCATGAGTCAATCTGAGTCGTCAGATCATGGAGGGTCGAGGACCGTCGATCTAACATGAGTGAATTCTAGGGAAATTGGGAATCGAAGAAAGGGAGGTGCGTCAACTTTTGACTTCATGAAACATAAATTCCCGAGTTGTATAAGGATAGATCTGAGCTGTCATATCACAAGAGAGATGTGACCGTTGATCTGGGTGAGCAGATTTAGGAAGTTTGGGGATTAGACTTTGGACTAGTAAATTGGACTACATTCTGACTTCATGAGTCACAAATTCCTGAAGAACTCAGAGGATTGGCCCCAGGTTATGGGTGAATGGTCACATGGGCTAGTGGTTGGCTAGGCTCTTAAAAGCAGAGTTCAGGAGTTTAGGAAAGAGGAGTTAGGAGTGACTTGCATGTAGAACACCCAAGGTCCCAAGGTGCGAAGCACATTTTTGGGTTAATCTCATGGTCACCGCTAGTGTTCATCTGGAGGAGGCTTGCACCTGGTGCTTGTTCATGCAGGTTGAGTCTCATAAGGACCTAAGGATTTTTTCATGAGATTCTAGCGAGGAATCGAAGAGCTGGTTCAGCTCGAGGAGAGAGAATATCCAGTAACTAGGAGGTCATCAGACCCCGCCAAGGTGGGAGCTCTGCATCACTTTAACTGGCAAGCACTAGCTCCTCTGGATAGGATATTTTTCTCACTTGGCCGAGGGATATAACCTCGATCCAAATCTCTTCTTAACTTCAGGCTTTGATGGTTTTGCAACCTCTGCCCTTGTTTCCTTCCAAAATGTCTTTCTGCCGAAACACTCAGATCTTTGTTGCATGTCCTCCTGGATCTGACGGTCCAACTCTTCTTTAGCCTTCACAACTTTGTGAATATTTCACTCTCTCTGAGCAATTTCTCTGAACCTCTATTTCTCAGATTCTCAAATCCGCTGCCATGTATCCTCCTCACAAAAAACGACTAGGATCACTTGGTATCTTTGTGACTTCACAACCCCTTCTCTTACAACATTTCTATGCCTCTGAAACACAAAATGTCGAAAGAATATACGACTAACCTCTGTGCCACTTTCCCATATCTGGAACGATCCTGTTTCCTCCTGAACAGATCTTGCTCCTTAATTTGGGGAATCTTCAACAGGTTCCACTCTATTGAAGGATTCTCACTACTACCTATTTTGATCTTGTTCTTCTTCGAAACCTCTAATTACTTAGAGAATTTATTTGACACTTATCCGAAATCGACCCTATGCACACCTTGCAACAAGTCTTCACCCACGACTTAGCTTTTTTTTTTGGGTAATTGTGCACATATTGCAAAATTTCTTCACACTGTACTGCAAATAAACTTAAGCTCCTCCTCTCGGAGCTCCTGAGTCAAAAGACTCTGCCACGCACTCCTTTGGGACAATATGCACTCCGTGCACACACAACTCCAATTTATATTTCTTGTACTTGTTCCTCGTCGACACTCTGAGCTCTCAGAATGAATCCTCTGATACTTAGCCAAGTATCGACTCTGCGCATGCCTTGCGACAAACCTCCTTCAACTTGACTCTTCATGGGCGACTGTGCACTCCTTGCAATAGTCCTTCCATGACTCAATTATTCCTCCTGAACAATATGACTCTGGGTGCATTTTCTCCTACACACACTTCCAAACTATCCCTCTTGAACTTTTGAGTCATAACATACTCTTTCAACGCACACCTTGCGAACACTTATGCACTCTTTGCAAACAAAAGTTTCATGTTATATCTTTTGAGCTTCTGAATCAAAATAGAATCTATGAACACACACCTTGTGGACACTATGCACCCTTTGCATAGGCTCCTAGAAGAGAAACAATTTAAACTTATCTAATATCTCATATATTCATACATTCAACCATGTAAATGCATTCACAATATAAGAACAAGTTAATAACAGAGAATTGCTATTAACAGAAAGCCTACCATTCATTCATTCAGATAGACACAGTAACAACAACACCAAACATTTGGATCAATGCTTCTCTGTTATATTCATTCATATGATATGTACATGGATTCATACAATGCTCTTCAGTAGCCTTCAACTAAATTACAATAACAACCTTCAACAACAACTATCAACATCCTTCTACAACTCTTAGTAGCCTCATTTGGGCATACATTACATTTATTTATACAAGAGGGCCCATAGAGATTTTCCCTCCAAATAACTTAGTGTTATCCTATTGAAATAAAAAATTTCAACTAATAAGGATTTTTTACAATAAATGTTTGAGATAGACAGATAAGAGAAAATTCTTTGAATCTATCCTGTAATCTATTTCATTAAATCCAATACATTCTCCAACAATCTCATACGATGGCTCGACCTCCTAAACATTTAAGATTGTCTTTAATTTCAATCTTTTTAGATATTACATTGATATGCCATATTTTAAATTTCAAAAACTCTTCAAAATGCACGCTTTGGTGCTAATTTGTCTTCCACTCGCGCTTTGTCGGTGATGCTCCTGCATCAGTTATGGAGAAAATTCCAAATCTCGAAGCGTGAAGGTGGAATACGAGTCATTGATTTGTGAGAGAACTAGGTGTTGGATTACTGAGG
>SNQJ01S0190223.1:6100-18126 GCA_010110895.2 Picea sitchensis
TCGACTCTTTACATGGCAATTCAAATTTCTTCACGGTGGATGGTGTTACACATGCCAACGCACTAGATCAATACATTTACATCATTTGTAATATCATGAAGATTGTTTGTTTCTAGCTCATTGGAATTTTATGTTCAACCTAACTTTTGCTAGATGCCTTGACTTTTGCTCATAGCTCACAGAGTCACAAGGCTTGACTAGGCTCACAGAGGTTGTATGTTCCCCTTGACTTTTGCACTAGTCTATCTATACTCACAGAGGTTTATGTTCCCCCTGACTTTTGCACTAGACTGTCTATGCTCATAGAGGTTGTACGTTCCCCCTGACTTTTGCATTAGACTTACATAGCATCTCGTTCGTCCTGACTTTTGGTTTGACTCACAGAGGTTGTACGTTCCCCCTGGATTTTTTCAATACCTCACAAGATTGGTTGATTCTCCAAATCTCCTTGGCTAGCCTCAAGGTGGCCCATATGGCCTCTCATTGGAGAATGACTATCGATGTTGTGAAATTTTGACAGCCCTGAGGTCCTGGGAACTATGAAGCGCTTCTCACAAAAAATGAAGGACCTGCAAAAGAAATCACATAATAATAAATGTCTCGCTTGTTGAGGAAATGCATTTTGCGGTGTCTCTTACTTTCCATTGCATATGGCACTCTATGTGTTTCTAACTTCAAGTGGCATTGCAGTACTCTTTACTTTCCATTGCACGTAGTACTCAATGTTTTGGACCTTAATCAATCTAATGGCAATAAAAGGGCTTGGAAAAATGTTGCATTGCGGACGAAGGGAAACACACCCTCTACAAAGGCACCCATAAATGAGACAATACGAACCCTTGCATGTCAACAACCCCATGCCTAGAAGTCTTGCCCCAAATCCACCTCAGACTCACTACATGACTTAGATAGATTCTCCTTGGGAAAAACCCTTGACGTAGGGATTGGATGACCCAATAGGGCACCTTGACACCCCTCCCATACCTAAATTTGGCAAAGTTTATAAGGTCTCTGAGCATTTGTTTAATTTAAAAAGGGGGGGTTTGATGCACATGTTTGGGTGGTTCTCTTATTAGATGTGGCTTACTTGGCATGATTCATATGACTTGTGGACCCTTAGAGGGCGTACTTGTTTGTCTTTGCAAGACCTTGCCCATAGAATGGATGCTAGACCCCATGTTTGGGGCACCATCTGATGATGAATGTGGCACTTTGATGATGGAGGACGTTACCTTTGGATGTGTTATCCCCTATCCTAGGGATAACTAAGGAGATTATGTCTCGAGGCCCACAAGTCCTAGACATGGAGTACCGAGAGCCATATTGACTTGAGCCTAGCCCTGGAGGGCCCATCCTTTTTCTTCAACGCCTCCATTCTGTCAGCAGCAGCAGCATCCATCCCATCGGCCTCGTTCTGAAGTAGCAGTGGGTCTTGCTCCATGAGGTAATGAGTCTGGGTATCATGGTATGTGTCACTCTGATTCTCAAAGCATTTGAATATGTGCATTTAATTCTCTTTTGCTTCATGATGTGTGCTTGGACTTTATGCCTTTTGACTTGTCCATACCTAGGGGGGGGTGACAGAATGCCCTAGCAATTTGGTTCCCTTAGGAGTGAGTTGCCACTAGGTGGGTTTATGAAAGGTCATCGTCCATTCCCACCATACTTAGCACTTTTCATCATCTTCCCTCTCATCTATTCCCTACATTGGTTCAGGCATTGGGTTTGCCAAGCTAGTAAGGGTTGTACCTTGCCTTGTGGGAAGAAGGGGCTAAAGGCCCAGAGGGTAAAAGTAGTTGGCAAAAGTTAAAATCCAAAGGATCAAACCTTGAGATGCTTCGCCCAGGGATCCTCGAGAAAGCAATAAAAGGCTTCTCAGCAAGAAAAAGGAGGGATCAATAAAAAAGATAAAACTCAAGACCTAGTTGGTGGATAGGGGGTCTCATCACGAGCCAGCCTATTAGGTCCATGGGCATGTAGCAGTATGACACTACTATTCATCTGGTCACCATGCCAGGGTAGTGGTTCTTGGTGGCATAGCCAAGAGAAAGGGGTCTCATCACAAGCCAACCTTCTCATCTCCGTGAATTGTTTGTGGGTAATGCTATCACCACTGGTCACCACGCCAGGGCAGTGTCCCCCAACTATTCTCTTGAAAGAAAAAAACTTAAAAGCAATAAGATAAAAAGTAGAAAGGCATTGAATCGGCTAGGAAACAATTGCATCCATGACAAGGTGCACCTCACCCTCTTCAGAGGCACCCACAGGTAAGACCTACATTTCCCTGTCATTACTGCACCCCTTGCCCAAACATCCCCATACCATCGCATGCACTTACATGACCTAGATTGGTCTTCACCTGGAAACACCCCACACCTAAGGAGAATTAGCCCAATAAGACGTCTTGAAACCCTCTCCAAACCTGGCTTGTAGAATAGCATAATGCCTTTGAGCACTTGTCTAGGAAAGGGGGGTTTTATGCACATGTTTGGGTAACTTGATTATTAGATGTGGTTGACATTGCTATGATCCCTGTGACTTATGAACCCATGGAGGGCGTACTTGTTGTTGTTACAGGACCACACCCGACGGATAGGTACATATGGGGAGATGATTAGCTCGAACCTCCATAGGGCTAAAAGCCCACCAGATGGATGTTGAGACCCCAGCTAGGGTCAGACATATACCAGAGGCTTGCACAAGAGAGAGGATGTTCCACCAGAGACAGCTTGGCAGGCCTGGACCCAGGGGGGTCTTGCCTTTCCCCCTGAACGTTGGCCTTGGAAGGCCCATGACGTCACCCTTGTGACCCTTGACGCCACTCAGCGTCAGATGGACATGATGGAGGCAGTTGTGTGTGTGGCATGATCTGGAGGCCTTGGAAGGCCTAACGTTTTGCTCCTGGAGACCAACGTCTTACTTAGGAGGCCCAACGTCACCCTAGAAGGGCATGACGTCATCCCTTTTGCACATTTTAGGGTTTAATTTGTCAATTTTATGTAAAAAACTGGATATTTGTTGTAACTGGCCATGTTGGCCTTTTTTGACCTAATTTGTAATTAAAGGTCATTTGAAATGTATAAATAAGAGATAAATCTCTTGTATTTTTTTATCATATTTCACTCACACAGTTGTGAGGTCAGAAATTCAGCCTCTTTAAGGCTTATTGGCTGAAATTAAGTGGTGTGCAACGCTTGGAGGAGGCTTCTTTTGGTGTATTTTGCATTTTCTTGGTATAAAGTCTTCAACTAGGGTATATTGCTAGATTGTTCTTGGTGAATGTAAGTGAAAATCTGCAATTCTTCTTTCTTTGAATGGTTATGGTATCTTTTACTTTGCATTTACTAAGATTATGAAATTGCTAGTGTAAAACCTTAGGAGATTAAGCACATGTTATTGTTCTTATCTCAATAGCTATCCACCTACTTGATTTTGCTAGAAGACATCTCCATTGAAGCATGTGCTAAAGCCCTAACCTTGTAGCACTCTAACACCATTGCTTCATCAAGCTTTTATTTATCTCAAGCTTGAGCTAAAGAAGAAGGAAAACCGCTAGGGCCTAGGGTTGCCTACTTCCTAGTAGTCGTTTTCCTTCTAGGGTTTGATGATTGAGGCCTTGGGTTACCAACACCTCAATCATCCTCCCTCTTGTCTCTAGTTCACATATTATCATTTGTTTCCTTCAAGATTGTTGTTGCATAAAGTGACTCCATTAACCCTAAAGACACTAGTTTATACCTTGCACTTGATTGATTGATGAAAACAACCCTCAAACCATCTACCTCAAGTTATTTGCTAACTATTCCTAACCCTAGATTAGACTAATTTACTAACATTCTTGCTGCTGTTACAAAAGTAAGCTGCAGCCATATATTGTAGCAGTAAAAGCTCCTAAAAGCAATTGTTAAAGTTGATTTTTACATTGCCTTCTTAGCTTCTGACAAGTGCTAGCATATTGCTAATTCTAGGTTACCATTTTGGGTCATTTTTGAAGCTTGTTCAAGGCTTAATTGTGAAGCTATTAATATATATACATTGCTGTTATAA
This sequence comes from Picea sitchensis, assembly GCA_010110895.2. NCBI lineage: Eukaryota > Viridiplantae > Streptophyta > Pinopsida > Pinales > Pinaceae > Picea > Picea sitchensis. The sequence goes on from SNQJ01S0190223.1 coordinate 10,148, forward strand.
ATTTTTGTTTGCTTCATCTTGTATATCAACTTATTGCTTTTATTGAAAGTCCAAGGTTTTACGAAGCTCTAATATCAATTGTTACTTGCAAAATAGTGTTTTCTTGTTGTCTTGTTCTAGGCAGGTACACTTAAGCATATCTTTGCTTCATATTATTAAACCTTTGGGACTTTCTGATCAGTGTGACTTGAGAGAGGGGACGAACTATTCTTGATATTATTACCTTTGCCTTCTCAAACCCCAAGTCATCGAGGACATCTCCCCTGGGCTTTCACCCCTAAAGAGAAAGAGGTATCTTATTTAGGTGACAGTGATAGGACAACCTCCTGTTACACCAATTTACTGCTCACTTGCCTTTGGCTTTTGGGCAAGTACAAATTGTGTGATAACAGGAAGCATCTTGGCATGGCTAGAGGATGAGACTCCACCCTTATCCACTTGAACGTTGGCCTTTAGAGGCCTAGACGTCACCTTCCTAGCCCTTGGCGTCACATAGAGGCTAGGGTTTGATGGATCGCTTGATGGATTGATGGAGGAGGCATGTAGCATGGACCTTGGCACACGAGAGAGGGACATATGGCCTTTGGAGGCCCAACGTTCCACCTTTTCAGCCTTGACATCACTCTCATGAGCCTAGCGTCACCCTGCTAGGGCATGATGTCACCCTTGTTAGGGTTTTATTTTATGTAAAATTTAATTTTGTAAATTGAAAGGACAATTTGAAGGGGTCGGGCCTCTTCTATTTTTGTGTTGACAATTTTAAGTGGACAAATAGGTCAAGGAGGTTCCATATAAATAAACTTCCTTGACATTTCATTTTAATCTTCACATTCCTCTCACACATGTGGGAGAGTACTTCTGAAATTTTCACTATTTAAGGGTTACTAGCTCTTTTTACTCATGCGCTATCTCTTGGAGGTCAAGTTTGGATGCTCTTTTGCTGATTTTTTGATGACGTTGTTGCAATTAGGGTTTATTCGTGTCATATCTTAGTGAAGTAAGTAAATTTCTGCGATTCCATTTCATGCTATTGAATATTTATGGTAAATTTTACTTGTTCATATTGAAGATCTTGCTAGATAAAACCCTCAAAGAGGAACATAAGTGCTTCCTCCTCTCACAAAGTTAATTTCATCCATAAATTTATGAAGGAAATCCTAGCTAGGGTAAAACTCCTAAAACCCTAAAGTGCTACCACTTTAGGAGTTTGATTCTGACTCTTGATTGTGACCTAGTTAAAGTACTTAAGAAGGGAGGAAAGGTTGCTAGAGCCCAAAAGTGTTTGTACTCTAGCAAAACCATTCTTCTCAAGGCTTAAACCCTAAGGCCCTAATGTGCTAGTACCTTAGAGTTTAAACCCTACCTCTTAGCTCTTTTCTAGCTTCATCTCTAAGTGATATCATTGCTTTTATAAAGACTCCATAACCCTAAGACACTAATCATTTAAGCTCTCTTGTGGTGAAAGTGATCAACAAACTCTTTATTTTCAATCTCTCAAGTCTCCTACTAACTTTACTAACACTAACTAAAACTAATTCACTTGCAAACTTGTTGCTGTTACAAAAGTTTGCTACAACCACCTAGTAACACTTAAAATTGCTGCATACATTGATCTAATGTTGGTATTTACTATTACATGCTCATAAATTGCTTTGAACAGTTGGATATTGATCTATTGGACATATGCTAAATTTTCCTTGCCTATTCATGCATTTCGGATCTCTTTTATTTGCTGCTGTTACAAACTTGTACTTGCTGTTATAAACTGTTGTACTGCTGCAATTTTGTACCAGCCATAGCAAATTGTCATTGTCTAGTGTCTAATGAGGTTTTAATCACATGCTTGTACTCGGAAATCATCATATAAATGATATAAAGTGTTCTTGTTCCAAGCAGGTACTCAAACACCTTTTGACCTCTTCCATTTCACAGACCTAGACCTATTATTAGGTGATCAAGAGAGGGGGCGGTAGGCTTGGCTATCAAACTTGCTATTTTGATCCCTTGTGGTGGACCTATTCCATCACTAAAACGAGGGGATTTCTTACTAAGGTGACAGTGGTAGGATCTCCTATAGTTACACAAGATTTGGTTATCTTGTGTTGGGCTTTGCACAACGACAAATCTTGAGATAACACTTACCATATTTGTAGTGCTTTCTTGTTTCTCTTTTGGTAGTATGTCTTCTTTGCACACTTGTGTCACTTTGTTGATCCTTAAAAATTTATTAGTAGAGATACTTGGAATTTCCATTGTTTGTACTTCATTGTCTGAAGATCTTCAACTGGATTTGCATCTTTAGAATTTATGTCAATTGGATTTGTATTGGCTCCATTCTCCATGGTTTGGATTTTACATCTAACGACTTCTCTATTTCAATGGGGTCAGTCATTCTTTCTTTATCAATCAATGATTCCTTCTTGGTAAGTTGCTTCAGTGTTTCTTGTTGTGACTTTTTTTCATTTTTTTAACTTTTTAATTTGTTCGATCAAGCTCTAACTATGATTCTTAAGATGAGAAATCTCTTTGTCTTTATCAATGACAACCTTGTCAAATTCTTTTGCATTTTTGTATTGACTTTTGTTTTTCCTGAAGGATCACCTTTGAGATATCTTTAAGCTCTTTTGATGAGGGTGCTACTGAATTTGACATCCTTGTAACATCCTGCATTGTTATCTTCTTATAGGAGAATGTCAATAATGTCATTTCTTGTTTAAGATGAAAGTCCGTAATGTTTTCATCCAAGGTGAACCCAGAATAATGTCATTGTCATCGCTCCACAAGGATCTAACAGTGAATTGCAATACGAAAGTATAATCTCTAATGTTTAGTTGTAAATTGGTTACTTCATATTGTTGTCTGTCCCAAAAGGCTAGCTTTTTTATTATATTTGACTTAGAAATCAATAACTGGTTAGAAAATTTAGCAGGAGCAATAGAAATAGCAATATCTTTCCCTGCAAGTGTCCCTTTTATTCTAAGTAGCATCAAAATATAATTTTTTGATGTTTTAGGAAATCTTCCCCTCTCATTACTCCATTTTGTTATCATAAAAAAATTTCATCAAGGGATACCTTGATTACGAACTTATATATTTCTTTGATAATTAATTGGGTGCGCAAGTGCAGGGGTCCCACTTCTTTGATGTGAAGTTGGATACCTTTTTAAATAATACCTTAATACTTTACTTTAGAAACTTGGAATACCTTTCACCATATAAATGTTGTCTTTAATATTCTTAGATATCCTTTAGTTTTTTCTCTTATAATATCACTTTTTATGCAATGTATTAGTTGACATTATGACTTTCGATTGAGTATTTAGTCAACGTTCTATTATAATATAACTTATCCAATGAAACTTTTATGCACTTGTCGTGACTCTTGATCTGACGTTTCTTGGATTAAAGGTTTCTTCGATTAATGTTTGGTTCGATTGGACTCAGATAGGTGCGACTGAGATTGGCTGCTACTGTGGTTAGTGACGCCCTTAATATTGTATGGACCTATGGACAAGAGGAATCAATTGGAAGTTAATTATGACGTTGGTATGGTGTACAATAGACAGGACATAGAACTACGGGGTTCATGCAGTTGCTGTCAGAATCGTACATAATTTTCCAAGTAGCAATGTGTAGATGAATGTATGGATTGAGAAAATTGCGTGAATCTCGTATGGAGCAAAAGTCCAATGTCTAGTCAAGGACCAAGATCAGAAAAACTCTAAAAAATGTGAGTGGCCAAAGGCCGAATCAACTTGGGTTTGAAAAAGTATGGCTGAAGGCCAGATTGTGGTCAAAAACTTGCAACAAAGAAACTGTAATAAAATGGGTGGAGCCAAAAGCCAAATCGGAACGTAGCTCTAATACCAATGAAATGAACAAAGTTCATTTATTGTAGAAATATCCAACATAAGAAGGACAAAAGACATAAATCGATATAGGATAAATATATAAAATAATGTACCATTCTTCTTTATTTCCAACACTATTCGCAATCTGCATGGTGATATGCTTGGCTTGATTACTCCTAGCTGCACAAACTCTTGCACTTGCGTCCTTATTTCCTCACTCTTCAATAATGGTCTTTTGTATAGGTTGATGTTTGATAGGGCTGACTCAAGTTTATTGAATATAATGGCATATGAGGTGTCAAGTTAGGAAGTTGATAGGTGAGATGAGAAAGTTGAAATGAAAGGTCATTTGACCTTTAAAAGCATGTGTACCCCTACGTGGATGAACAAGCCTTCCTTCCAAACAATAAAAATAAATCATTTTCATATCTTCTCACTTGTATGTGTCTGTATCGTATGAAATTTAATATGATACAAGATAAGATAAGATAGTTAAGATAATTTTATTAATGTCCAACTAATGACCACAAAAGTAGGTCAAAGGGACTACTGAGTAGAATGATGTCAATGCAATGTGGAAGTACCAAAAGGTCTCCTGTAAAAGGCAAAAGACAAAAAATAAAGTGCAATAAGGTAGAGTAGTAGAGAGTGAGATCAGCTTCGAGGCATGAAGAAACCTCGACCCTGAGCTCAGAGACTTTCTCTGATGACGATATGTACCATAGAAGAAGATCTAAGGACAAGAGGAGCCAGAAGAAGAAGAAGAAAGGAAATGGGTTTGTCCTAGAGTCAACCCATCTCTCCTACCATACAAGGCCAAATGAAGGAAGTTGAGTATAGTAGGGTGTCCTAAGGGGGAGCTAGTAGGTTGCCTAGATCGTCCGCTGCACTGCTGACTGGTAGAGTTAGTGCACCGATGAGGTATGGGATATCTCCTTTGTCTCCTAGGAAAGGATTTGGTCTGGTCATGTTGTTGAAATCTTGTGGGATGAGGGAAGGTCTCACGGATCCGCATTGATATAGAGTACAGGGTTGCGCTGGTGTCGGTTTGTCTCTTAGTGCACCTTCCTGAGGGTAGCATCGTGAAGGAGGAGGTGATCCGCCGAATAGGGTCTGGTCTTGTAGGAGGCTGAAGAGTATGGGCTCAAACACTGAAGGCCTCTTGTATGTATCAAGCTAAGCACTGCTAATCCGTATACCTGAAGAATCCAGTGAGGGTCTGATTCCCCCTGAATAAGCCATGAAATCACCCCCTTATCCCTTAATAAATGGGGCAATGGAAGATGAAGTGCTCCTTAGTCTCGACCTCCTGAAGCTAGCGTAGCTGACAAAGCTTGTCTAGTCGGTCGATCTGGTGGTCTGTCTCTACCCGAAGTCTATGAGAGCCCACTCTGAACTGGCCTAGAGGAATGCAAAGAGCATGTACCCAGTGGCGGAATATATATTGTGGTCGAGCGATGAGTCCATCCCTAAGCTCCAAGAAATGCTCAGCATAAAAGGCCATCTTTGGGTGTAACCCACCAAGAGGGTTAACTCAAGTGATCTGGATAAATCGCCTATAAATGTCATCTCTAATAATCTTGTTCAACACCTATCTGGTCAGTAGCAGATGGCTAGGTGCATCCAAGGAATACCAAAATGGAGGGAGGTCATCAATCTGAATGCCCACAGACTCTAAAAGATCTGAAACCCTTGTGAACCAACCTCGATCTCGGCCCAATGGGCTAGAGAGGGAAATGGTCTCAGAAGAGCAATAAGCCAAGTATGGGTACCGGTCTCGACCCTTCATTCAGTTAGTTAAGCCCCAGATGCGATGCAGAAAAGTGACCAATCCGAACATTGTCTCAAGTCGAAAGGGTCAAGCCCCAAACTCTGCTAGGATGATGTGATGAGGAACTGACTACTTGCATCTAATGATGCATCAGAGGAGAAGGGTCAAGACTCTCTCCATTGAGACCCAATCAGACTCCAGTAAGGAAGGCCCCCAGATCTCTAAGCCATTGAGAACAGTGGGTCGAATAAGGGAGTCCATGAGAGACATCTTGGATGAGATATCCTGAAAATGGTGGCGGAAACACTGTCTCTCGAGAAGGGCAAAGGACCCATAGCCCTTGGCAATACGAGGCTAAAGGGTCGGTCACAAACTGAAATCGGGTCCCGAAAATCGTAATCCTAAGTACGTGTAGGCACTGGTGATCTCGATCTCCTCCCCTTTGAAGAAGAAATGAAGGTCCACAGACTTCTTCAACCTGTTGAAGATCATAACCTTGGTTTTACCCAGGTTGACCATCAACTGTTGAAGGTCACCGAAGAGAGCTAGGGCATTCAACTGTCTCTGTAATCCCTCTGGAGATGAGGCTAGGAGGACCACATCATCAGCGAAAAGCAAGATGGATATCAGAACCGGGTGGAGGAGACATTTGTCACTTCCCTAGATATGCTCGTGGAGAAAGGCCTCTAGCTCATCAATATAAATCCCAAAGAATGTGGGGGACAAGGGGCAAACACTATTTAACTCTGATGGTGCAAGCTATTAAAAATGTCAAAACATAGCTATGCACCCCATTGTATGGAGACACAAATTGAAGAAGATTGAACATCAATTCATAAAAGAGGGAAACACCCACATTAACTTCAAGCTCTATGAGCAAGGAGGTGTGTAAGGCAAGTTTAATTTTATTAAACATATTAAACTTTAAACTTTAGTGAAAGACACATATTAAATTAAAGTGTAGGGAAGTTATTCAAAGAGAAATTGAAGGGTTGTGAAAGCCATGAGTACATAGGACATGAAGAAAGTATGCTAAAATCCTAGAGAAGACAACTTAGTCCATTGAGCCCTTCCAATTCTTCATTTTTCAATCATTCACAATGGTGCATTAAGGTTTAATGCATGCAACTCTTCCAACAAGTGGAAATGTCTTTCTTTAGAGATGCCCCTCCATAGAAACTATAGCATAAATCTAAGTTGCAGGAAACGCTTAGTTGGGCCACGTCCTAGTACGCAAAACACCCAGAAATGCCGAAACGAGTACGAAACGACTTGGAAATGTCTCCAGTTGTACCATACAACATTTCCAAATCTAGAAACTCCATACGGAACTGTTGTCAATGTTTCCAAGTTGTTTCGGCCATTTCCATTGATGTTTTGGGCACTTTTTTGGAAGTTTCTGAGCCCACCTAAGTGCCTAAGAGGGTGTGGGACCTATAGAAAAATGTCGCCCTGTCCATGCCAATGACCCTTTAAGACAAAACAAATATAGGGGATTGAACTTTGAGGAGTTTGTCACCTAGTAATTAATGGTAATGACATTCTCCTTTTCCTTACCTTTTACTTAAATTTTTAACATTACCATTAATTATTGCAGGATGTTATGAACACAAATATATATAAAAGTAGATATAAATAAATAATTATTAATAATAATAATTAATACTGAGTAACTAAATATGTTATGAAGAGACAACTTCCCGATGAAAGGTCATGTCTCTTCATGACATGAAAGGGCACCCCTGCGTGGGTACGTGGGTATATATACATGCCGTCATTCTCATTGTAAGCATCTCATTAGTTCTTATACATTTACTTACATTTATTCAATATATTATTGTTTCCATCCTAAATGGATTATTTTATATTCCAGATATTATGGATAATTTATGTGTGAAGAACTTTGTTCATCTCATTCGATATCAGAGCCTCGTTTTTCTGATCCTGGCCATTGGCACTTATTAAGACCTTGTCTAATCTGGATTTTAGCCAAACCCTATCTGATGAGAGTTTCTTTGACTATCTGGTCTGTTGACCGCCCATTTAGCACCGGTGGTCAACTCATGTGCCATGAAGATGCATCACCAGATGCAATTTTGATGAAGACAGTATTGGTTCTACTTGGGTATCTGATGCCCCAACACAAAATTTTGTAAACGAAATTTCCGCACCCCTGCGAGGGTTGATAATGTAATAAGTCTGCATGGATCATATTTAGGTCAGACACCTTGGGTGTTTCCATTGGGGGAGTTCCTTTTACCGAGGGTTTTTTATCCTCAGGTTGTCGACCGGGCTTTAGGGCCTGACAGACTTCCCTTGAGTTTTTCCCTCCTCACATGCAATAATTTCCTCCAAAG
>SNQJ01S0190224.1:0-18126 GCA_010110895.2 Picea sitchensis
GAGGTTGGTGCACCCTATCATAAAAAACTATGATGTTTGCTAAATGCTAGAATAATCTGACCCATAGCTCAGGTAATCCTACGACATGTCACTGCATGCCGACGAGGAGGTCGTTAATAGTCTCCATAGGAACATTGTGCATGAGGGCCTCAAAGTTCTGGCCCACACTACACAAAGTCCTTTTTGTGTCATTTCTTGGTCCTGCCTCCTCTCTACCTCGCCGTCTATGTCGTGAGACATTGGTCGATGTCATGGGTGCTCTGTTTTCATACAAGGAAAGTACTTGTCATTATTTTGGATCTCACAAAAAATTTGTTTGTTACATTTTCTAAAATTAAAAAATTAAATAACAAAAAAATTAAAGGTTACCTATGTCTCGAGGCTCGTCTCTGGTAGGGATGATGACATCCGGATCGTTGGTGAAGTCGATACCTGCATATGGGTAGTCCTCGATAAATGGATTTTGTTTCTTCCACCAACCAAATAAGTCATCATCAAAGGGGTTGGAAATTTTTCCACCTCTTAAATGATCTATGAGCTCAGTCCAACTGACCATTGTTGGCCATGGTTGTAGGCGTCCTTGTATTTGGGTACGCAGGCTCATCATGGGCACCCACTCGAAGAAGAAAGTACATAGGACACGTCTGAAGCAGAAGTTCTTGGCCTTCTTAACATTTTAGTTTGTTAATTGTGCTTTCATATTATTTATCATAGTGGTAGTCCAATCATACATCATAGGATTTAGGCATTCAACCCCATAATGAATTTGTTCCCACGATGCCAAGTGTAAAGATTTGGAATCCACGATCTGAACCAAGGTGTATAGAATGACTCAGAGGCTAAAGTTGGTTATTTGTTTAATTGGCACTTGTGAGCCACTCTTCTCAATGCCAAAAATGAAATACACTTTGATAAAATAATTGATACTATGTCCTCCTCCCCGAGATTGGAATTTTGGTACTTCCCCTCTCATCGATATGTCAATGATTGAGTAAATTTCTTCGATCGTGATGGTCAAAGACTGTCCGATGAGCATGAATGCCTCTGCATACGAGTTCCAATAGTCAATTAGGAGATTCGGTAATATAATTTGTTCTCTCATGCCACCAACTTGGAAGAATTTTTACATGCCACAAGAACAGGGAGTTTACTTGGCCTCATCATTATCAAACACTGCTTGATCCACCTCCTCATTTTCATGTTCTCTCCAGAGGATGGACATCCTATCATTTTCCAAAGAGTTTTGAGTTAGTTTTTATTTTTCAAATTTCTTTATATGCATCTGTGCCTTTTCTTTTGAACAGTCGTGGATATTTGTGACTAGTGTTTCCACTAGTTGTGGACATCCGCGGGCCGCCTTAAGGTAGCATGTAGATACCCAAATATGAGTTTTTAAAAGAAACTTTAATCTTGATTGTTTTTCAAAATGGATAAAATAAAGAATTGAAATGCAAGATAAGGATGAATTACTTACTTGTTGTGGGTGGCAAGTGGTGGAATTTCTCCAAGATCCACGTTTTCACGATTTTTCTATCCAATGGTTTTGGTCAATTTGGTATTTTTTTGGGTGAAATGGTAAAAATATAATGGTAATTGGGTAATTATAACAAATTTTATTAAAATTTTGAAAACCCACTTTCTAAAGTTTCCTGATTTTCTCCAAATTTTCAACTAATGATCAAATTCTTAGAAATACAGGATCGCAGAGAAATAAAATAAAACAAATGTCGAAATAAAACACAAAAGATACACAATACAATAGAGACACATATATATGTGGTTCACCTAGTGTGGGATACATCCACCAAAGAAATTGTCAGGTCCTTCCTTTATTATTATCCAGCAAATGAAGGGATAAAACCTACATCAAACCCATTGTAACTTCTTCTTCTTTCTCTGACAGTCTCCAACATGCTTGGCATGGATCTCTAGCTCATTGTCTTGTTATTTATTTCTCTATTTTCATAACTATGCTTAAAGAAGAATGTGTCCCAATGTATTAGGGAGGTTAGCGTCCCAATTTCCTAATGACATGCACCTTATAATCTCTTCCCACATTAGATCGAAAGAATTGCATAATCACTTCTTTCTTTCTCATTGGAAGATGAAAGGAAATCAAGATCCAAATTGAGAAGTTAGAAAGGGTGCTCTTCGACCAGTATCCTCATGTGGCTTTTCTTGACACAAATTCCCACTTTGAGAGGTATATCGAGGGCGCTCTATAATATGATTGTGCGTGGAGATTCCTACATGGGTTGGGCTACACCCACCTCACTCAGAATACAATATTCACCATAATTCATAGCCACAATACTTTTCCCTCATAAAATATGGTTTCCTTCTAGGGAAAAAAACCCTAACATAACTTCTTCTTTCAGATCTGCGACCTTATAGTGAACGGTCCAGATTTACAATGAAATTACAATATACATTTATAAGGAAATTTTTCCTTCGGGGGCTTTGCCCCTAAACCCCCATCAACAAACATTGTCCCCCAAACCCCCTTCGGTGGCTTGCTTGCCCCCAGACCTCGCAAAGGTGGGTAACCCCCCTCTGCATTCCCTCACATGGAGGAGTGTACATTCTTTTGGGGTGTAAAGTCTTCATGGGGTATAAACATGGCTGAAAACAAAGACCTATGAATCAGGAAGATAATCAGGCCCCACAGCCAACACAAATTTTGTAGCATTATCATCGTTTTTACAGGTCTTAAGAAATTTTCCCCGATACTTTTATTATCGATTGGTAGAGTCTTTTACAAGACTCTGGGTAGGTAATGTATTCATAACTATCATTTAGGTTAGGGTTAATTCCACTCAAAATATTGCATTCTCAGTTACCATTGTCGTCTAAACCTAGTGTCAACCCCATCAATGAACATTGAAACATTTCTCTCTTCTTAAAACATTGTTCGATTGATGGTAGATCCTACCTTCCATGGGCACTCTAGTATATAATCCTTTTTCATTCTGGCACTCATGATGTAATTTTTTTTCTAGGCTCGGAGGTCCGGTTTAGTCCCTCCATGAGTTTTCATTTGAAATTCATACTTCTTACTCTTTCTCATTATGTCCTTTTCCCTTGGGACCCCTATCTTATATTTTTCTCACCAACAAAATTACAGAGTCCATAGTTAAGCTCTTTTCAAACTCCTTAAAATTGAAAGGATTGTTGAGGGATGTTGTTCCTTGTACACTTGTTAAATGGATTTGAAGGAAATTTTATCAATTGTAAATTTACCCATTTTTCAGACTGGACGAGACTACCTACGAAAAATGAATACTCTAGTCTACGGGAGAGAAGGGTTTTCCTAATTTATGTTTTATAATTGTTTAGGCTCAGGGGACTAAATTTACGAAAAATCACTAGGGATTCCATAGTTAAGCTATTTTTAGACTCCTTAAAATTGAAAAGTTATTTGAGTGATCTTGTCTCCATCACACTCGTTAAAAAGGTTTTGAAGAGGCATCATTTCAGTATAAGTTTAACCCTTTTCCAGATCGATTGGACTATATATGAAAAATGAATACTCTAGCCCTATTATGACCAAAATAGTTCTCCTTGGTATTATTTTATTCGTTTTCAGGACTTGGAGACTAAACTTACGAAAAAGACCATTATGGGAATTTTACTTTCCAAAGTTGAGACGTATTTGCATCTGCATATTGACTACTCGTGCTTTTAGGTATAATTTCAACTTCAACACGTTGTTGTTGAACCCTTTCCTATGCATTCCTAGTAGTTCCCAGCCTTCCAATTTATGCCTTTGCGACTTTACACCTTATCCCTAGAAGAGACATTTCCCCGAGTGTCCTTATCCTGCACATGCTTTCCATGCATTGAGAATAGGTATGTTCCTTGCGCTCTGGAACTAGTTTTCTTTCCTGCGACACGCATTTCCTCCACTGTACTATGAGAATTATTTTATTCTTTTTCAATCTTCTATAACATGAAAAGGACAAAAAAATAAAAACAAAAACAAAAAATAATGGGAAAACATCTAATCTCTTTTGTTGGCAACAGTTTTGTCGCCCTTGAAAAAATCACAATATTGAGTCAGTATCTCATCATTTTGGGTTAAGTGTGGCTTTTGGAGACTTTTTCTCGCTTTTATTTTTTATCCCCTGGTTGGTTATTCTTCCAACTATATGGAGCATATGTTGATACTTCCTGTGTCACAAATGTATCCCAGTTTATTAGTCATGCTTCCCAGGTCACATAATGTGTTGTTATTATGTTCAAGGGAAAGTATTCAACCTTTGTCAGCCATTTTGCTTTTATCCTTTGACCTTGCAAGTCGACCTTCCCAAGTCAAGTCTCATCATCAAAAGTATCAGTCTCTTCATCTGATCTCTTCCAAATCTTTGGCCTTCAACCACCCCTCATGTTGGATTATGGAGGATTCCTTAATTCCTTCCTTCCAACGGGTTTCCTCCCATCGACTTCGACACAAATTTCTCCGGGAGAGGGATCTAGAGATATATTTGGTACCTTTGGTCTTGTATTCATTAGTGGTAGGTTCCCTCACTATTGACAGTGGAAATACATCAATGTCCCATGCTTGATAGTTTCTATGAGGTGTTCGACGCCAGATCCTTTATTCACACTTGTTATATAGTACTGCGGTACCCCAACTCCCATCATCATTATCAGTGGTTTGTCTCTCATTTTTTAACAATATACCTCAATTATCAATAATCAAATTATGTCTCACTATGTTCGACCTCGGCTCATCTATTCACATAGTGTAGACTTCTACCATGATAGATCATTGTGAAGACTTTGGGTGAAGTACAAGCACCACATATTTTGTGCTTCTTCCTGAATAATATGGTTCCACCTCATAGACATTGGTACTTGCATAGGCTTAACTTGTTCATTCTTTGTTTTATATATCCCTTGTTCTTGATTTTAGACGTAGCTCCACTGTGTATCTCATGGATATGATCTTCTTTGACATGGATCCACTGTGTATTGTTCATGGCCATGGATATTAGTCATACTTTCATATGTACCCTAGATCCACTATGTATTTACTTTAGCAACCATGCTTTACCACTCCTGAGCATGGGTATGACTGAGTTGGGAAAAAAAACTCCTGCTTAATCTATGCTCACAGTTATTGATTTTTGGATCAGTTGTTTGGGAAACTATGTGGATAATTTGATGCATCCTAACCTATAAGACTTCATAATGTATTTTGGTCATCATTTTTCCCTTCTTACCTCACACATTGGGGGGCATCTGTTATAGCACAAAAAACCACACTTATGCTTTTGTTCCATGGACTAACCGTTTCCCAATTCTTGCTAGACGTTTCCCTAAAATTCACCTCCAAAATCATCTAAAAAACATGATTTAAGAGCATGTCTACGGGTTTCCCTAGTGCAACACACAAAAATCCGTGCCTTTCCTCACTATAACCTGCAAATGCCCTCATTTTTGGTGAAAAATAAAATAATTCTTTGTTTTCGGGTGGGTTTTTTGGTTGGGATAGTTTCCTAATGACCCTGGCCCATACACAATGAAATCCAACTCCCCAATCCTCTTTGGGAAGATACAGAACAACCATAGAGGGATAAATATGAGGAAAAGTCCCTTGGTGGAAATTTATGTTGCCAGCATCTAGCAAGCCTTATTTCCCTATATTATTTGAGCAACATCCCCTTTAATATGGAAACTCCTTTTGCAAAGTTTATTTCTCCTTTTATATGATTGTAGGGTGTGTCCTTATCCCTATATGATTCATTGAGAGAAGTCTTTATCGGTTCAGTTGATTCTTGAAGATTCCTGGAGGAATCCATATAGTTGGCTTCAAGGCGGTGCCTAAGGCTGGACAAGGTTGTAACTTACCTTTTCCACTTGTTGGTAATAAAATAGCTTGTTTTCCCCCAAATTTTTCTTCCTTTTACATTTATTTGTATGCCTACTTTGAATATGACATATTACATGCACATGTTTATGATCATATAACTACTTTCATCGTAGCCCTAGTTTTGTATCTGTCTTGCAGGTTAATTCCAGCGAAAGATCGAGATTTCTTCGGTGAATTGGAGTAGGGATCGACATTAAACGAGATAAAAAGGTGTACCTTCTTTTCTCCTCTCTATCCCTACCTTCTCCTAAACAAAGTAGTTATTTTCTTTTATTTTTGTGTGTTTGTGAGTGTGGGGAGATGATTATCTCTTTCACTTGGTCTTGCTCTGTTGTGATTATAATCCATGATCACAGGGGAAAAATCCCCTAATCAATAATGGAATCAAGATCAATTTACTATTGAACATAATATATAGAAATGCAATTTGTGGGTACATGGAGAGTACCCTCATCCTCATATTATAATTCAGATAGATCATGGGTTTCTTAAGTCACCTGAATGAGTATCTATAATCACTACAACTCAAAAAGAGGAAATATCTTATTAATCTCAGTGAATTAATCAAATGAGAATGGATACTCTATTATCTTGTAAATGAAAGTGGGATATCTCCAGTGAAGACATCAAAAGGAGAGATACTTTTAGCTATCCAAATTTTTGTGAAGATATGAAGAGGATTGATAAATATGTGGATTTTTTAAGAAGATGTGGTCGAAGATGGATTGGCCTCAAACTAGATTTTCCTCTAATTTAGCTCCCTGCACAAAAATATCATTGCTTATATGAATTGGAGCCATAGGATGAGGATAAATATTGGCAGGCCATTGAGAGGAATGTTGGGTATTATACGATAAGCGAGAAGGGATATCATGCATATAGTCTCAACAAATTCCATAAAAAATATTCATATTTTCATTCAGATTCAGATTTGATCATAGAGGTTGTATAAGGGCATGAAATATTCTCAATTGGGTGGAGATGAAGGGACCCAATATTTCCATTATTATATCACACTTTTCATTCTATTGTTGTCTTTCATCATTCCTTTTTCACCTCCTATAACCATAACCATACCCATCTTGGATCATAAATCAATTAGGTATACTTTTCTTTGTTCAAGTGGAATTTTAATGAATTATGTATTACATTTGGTATAAATAGTGTTATATGTGTCTAACATGTAGATGAAGTCTCTGTTGGGGTACATTCTGTTAGCGATAAAAAATGCACTAACATTTTTTAAAAGAATGATGCCTAATATTGTATGGAATATTTGACTATCTTCCTAGGATCAAAATGAAGATTTGAAAGCACCATTAGAAAGATTAGGATTTGTAGATGTTGATCGACTATTCAAGCATGCAAAACAGACTCTCCATGACTGAGAAATTTGATTTTAAAAAAATCTGTGCTTTCACCAACTAACCCGTCTTGAATTTTGCCAGTTAGTTGGTGAAAGCTCCGCCTTTCACCAACTAAGGAGCGGATTTTCGGGTAAATTAGCTGGTGAAAGCCTGTCACGGCCAGAAAAACCGAATTCTTGCTCAGATTCGAGATTTTCGAGTTGGATTGGTATGAAATCTTCTTCAATAAGCTGGTTATGAATTATCAAATCAAAATCTGAAGGCCATTCTTGGAGATGAAAGTCAAAAGGGAATTTTTTGACTAGATTTGGTCATTTTCAAGGGAAAAATGATAGGGATCAAATGACACATCATCCAACTCGATTTCTATCTTCAGGATAACAAGCCAAAGAGCCTTGGAAGGCTAAACTGCACTTCATCAACAATCTACTACTCTTAGATATGGATTGACCTCATCTTGAGGATCTCTCCTTATCTTTTGTAAATCAATTTTGACTTTTTATTTTTAGAATATCAGATCCATTGTTTTAGGATCTGAAAACTGATTGTAAAAGGCTATAAATGCCTAGCTTTTCTAAGAGAAAAGGGGGGCAATCTAGGAGACATTTTTTTGGCTATTGTACTAGACTCTTTATTCATAATAGAATCACAGTCCTCTTTTGTTTTCAATGACAGATTTTCTCATACTTTCACCATTCTGTACTTTATTTCAGTTTAGCTCAGCTTCTAAGAACTGTTATCTTCTTATTAAGCTCATGAACTTGAACTAAAGGTTTTCTTGCTATCTTGTATGACCCTGCACATTCTGTATTTGGTTATCTAGACTAGTATTATTCATATCCTATTCAAGCTTTGTTGTCTGATCATTGAGTTATAAAAGCATTGTCTTATTCGAATGTATGAAGTGGTCCTTTTCATCAGCTATTGAGTTATCCTATTGTTCCAAGCATACAAAATCTACCATATTCTTAAGTTACCAAGCATTCTTAGCCTACAACCCTAAGGAGTTTCTTGGAGTGATAACACATTCTCAACTACATAATTAGTGACATACTCATTTTTTCCATTTTTTCTACTATTTAGGAGGACCGTTATTTATAACATGTCTATTTATAGAAGGTCTATTTTTAGTCGATGGATTCCTATGTGTAATACCATGGGAAATTACGATGGGTTTGCAAAACCATGGGCTCATAAACCACCATTAGGAAAATTCCTATTTTTTATCTATCATTAGGAAAATTCCTATTTTTTAGCCACCATTAGGAAAAATCCTATTTTTTAGGAGTTAATTCCTATTTCATTAATTTTAGGAGAAATTTTTTATTTCATGCCTATAAAGTGCACTTTAGTGATACTATCATCCTCCTAAGGAAGTGCACATTACCCATATTTTACTTGGAATGAACTCATTTCACTTATTTAGTAACTTTCCATATTTATGGAATTCTCTCTCAATTAGGATTTCAATTCCATTCTTGGACTCTAGTCTTATTCTAAGAGAGTTTTTCTATTATGGAATTCATGTTGAATTCATGTAGAGTTCTCACTGAGTTCCCACCTAAAGTTTTTACCTTTTCTTGTTATTAGCAACTTTTGACTTTAGTTAATTGTTGCAAGTGGGAGAAGTTACTTTTTTTACTTGAGCATGCACATGGAAACCCCAACCTAGTGAGAATTACTCCTCTTCTGGAAATTACTATATATTGTACTCATGATCAAGGATTAATAAAATGTTATTAGAGTTGGTTTATTAGTCTCTTAGGTGTGAATATTGATTCTATTTTTCTCTCTCCTCTCTCTCTTTTGCAATTAGCTAGTGTAGTATTTCCTTCTCACAATTAGGTCTTGGAGTGTGGTTTAATCCTATATGGTATCAGATCCATTATTGTGAGGGATAATTCACTTTTATTGAACATTTATATATCATATTGGATAGCCCACAAAGAACTATGGATACGTCATATTCTTCAATGATATTGATGCCCTTCAACTACTTTGAGTGGAAGCCCAAGGTAAAGCTTCTACTTCGAAGAAAGGGTTTGTATAGGGTCACCATGGGGACTAAGGTCGAGCCTACTTCAACGATAGAGAAATAAAAATAATTTAACATAATGGATGAATCCTATGAAGATGCCTAACGATTTTTGGACAAAGTTGAAGGATTTGCTAGGAAAGAAAGACAATATAAGATGTCATCAACTGGAGAATGATATATGTGCATTGAATCCAATATATTTCGAGACTTTAAGGGACTACATATGTGAGTTTAGAATTTTTATTTCTCATGTTAGGACTTGTGGAATTGATAAGAAAGATGAACAACTAATCTTTTCAATTATAACTAAACTAGGACTAGAGTATTATGTCTACACTTATTCTTTTCATACTACCAGGTTAGCTATGGGGTCTACATGGAAGATTCCATCCCTCGATGAGTTCATGGAGTCACTTATCCATGAGAAAAAAAGATAATCTAGACAAGGGCACTCAAGTGTTCCAATCCCCATGCGCTTACAACTCAAGGAAGTTCAAATAAGAATAATCAGAAGAGAAAGGGTAAATTGGACCAAGAGAACAAGAAGGAAGGTAAAAAAAATTCCACAGATCAGAGTTCAATTTCCAAGGAATCAAAGAGAAAGAAGGATAATACCAAGTGTTACTACTGTAACAGGGGGTTCCATCCTAAGAGTTCTTGCATGAAAAATACCATATATATCATGTTACAATCACTTGAGAAACATCACCTCGAGTATTGTATTTCCAATAATGCAAGGAAGAATCCATAAGAAAATACATTATCAAAAAGAGATAAAGTTCATGCATTAATTTCGATTTCATCTTCTCCTAATACTTGGGTGCTTGATTCAGGGTCTACCCATCACATGGCCTCATCAGATAGACTTTTCTCATACTTGGAGGCTTGTTTCAGGCCACCGATCTTCATGGAATATGATTCTCCTACTTAGGTGTGTGGTAGGGGTAGAGTTGGTCTATATCATGTATTCTCTCAGAATGTACTTCATGTTCCAAATCGTTTAGTGAATCTCCTCTCCATCTATAAAATCACTCATTTATGTTCAGGGAAGAAGGTGGAGTTCACTTTGGACTCAGTTATTATCTCTGACTTGTCAGATGGATAAAACATTGTTGTTGGTGAGGTTAATCACCATTCTAGATTGTACACCTTCTCTCACTTTACACATAAATCTTATTATATATCTCTTCTAACACATGCTAATGAAGAGTCCGGGTTATGGCATGAGAGGTTTGGGAATCCAAATTTTAAATATTTAGATCAACTTAGTAGGGTTGGAATGGTGGATGGGTTACCCCACATTCAATAAAAATATGGAGTTTGTCAGGGTTGCATACTAGGAAAACATATTGAGGAGAAGTTCAACGTAGGTAAGGAATGGAAGGCATTATCACTTCTAGAGCTAGTTCATAGTGATAGTATAGGTCCCTTCCCACTCCTGCCAATTAGTAAAGATAAGTATGTTCTAACTTTCATTGATGATTGTTTTAGATATACATGGGTGTACTTTCTCAAATTAAAATATGAGGTCTTTGAGTCTCTTAATGATTTCAAGCATCTGGTTGAGAACCAAACAAGGAAGAGGATTAAGAAGTTTCATATAGAAAATGGAGGAGAGTATGAAAATAAGTATTTTTATCATCCTTGTTTATAATTAGGTATACAGTTGCAACACACAAATACATATACTCCACAACAAAATGGGGTAGCGGAGAGAAAGAACGTGACATTGAAAGAGATTGTCAACTGTGTGTTGCAGGCTATAGAACTACCTCCAAAGTTATGGGATGAAGCTATCAATTGTGCAACCTACATTCATAATATATTTCCTCATAAATCATTCAAGGGAGTCACTCCATATGAGGCTTGGAGCGAGAAGAAACTGAAAGTCACTCACTTCAAAATTTTCGATTCACGTGCATAGGCTAGGATCCCTTCCTATAGGAGGAAAGCTATGGAAGCTCAAAGTAAGGAGTGTGTTTTTGTTGGTTATCCAGAGGGAGAGAAGGGATACAAGTTATTATATAATACGTCAGATACATTATTCATTTAAAGGAGTTTTAAGTTTTAAGAGGGTCCTTCACTGGTACTTATGGAGTAGCCCACACCTCCATCTCCACCACCACTAGTTATAGAACTTCATGAGACTTCTTCCAATCAGATTTCTGATCAGATCTATGAATATGATATTTATGATATTTTTGATAAGTATCAAGAAGTTGAAGGTCCATATCATATACCACAATGGGCACAATAGAATATTTAGGCAACATGTGATCTAATGGGTGATCATGTTGATCCACGAAGAACAAGATCTCAGTTTGTGGAGCCTCTACACGCTCTTACTACTACAGATAATTTGTTTCCTATTTATTGTTATATGGTACTTGTATAAGATCTCAATATTATGTATAGTATGAAGGAAACCCCATTTGGAGGAAGATATGAAAGAGGAGTACAATTCCCTGATAGAGAACAACACATGGGAGTTGGTTCCTCTACCTTCCAATAGGAAGCTTGTTAGATGTAAGTGGATTTTTAGGACAAAGAGGGATGTTGATGGATAAATTACAAAGTATAAGGCTTGGTTAGTAGCTAAATGTTTCTCATGGGTACAAGGAATTTACTATGAGGAAACTTCTGCATTGGTTTCCAACATTAATTCTATTCAATTAGCTCTAGTTACTGAAACAACTATAAAGTGGGAGGTACACCATATGAATGTGAATAATTCATTATTAAATGGAGATATTGATGAGGAGATATATATGGATAATATAGAGGGATATTTTCAAGATCAAACATTAGTTTTTAGGTTGAGGAAGTCATTATATAGAATCAAGCAAGCACCTTGGGCATGGTATGCTAAAATGGACTTGTGTCTTCTCTCTAGAGTTTTCTTAGATGTAGATCAGATACCAATGTGTATATGATGAGGAAAGAATATTCCTTTATATTGATAGTTTTGTATGTATATTATTTACTCATCACAGGGATATCGACCTCCTCCATTGTTGTAGTGAAGACCACTTTGCATGACACATTTTCTATGACAAATATGGGACTATTACATAACTGTGTTGGTATTGAAATGATCCTGAATTTTTCAGGAATAAATATGTATCCGTCCAAGTATGTCATAGATATACTTGACGAGTTTCAAATGACATATTTCAAGACAACTCCAACACCCTTTCAGTCAGGGGTTAGACTAGAGGATGTCAATGCATCACCTTTGGTTGGTTGTACTAGATATCGACAGTTGTTGGGGAGTCTTCTCTACCTTAAAAAATCTCAACTGGACATAACTTATGTAGTTGGATCAGTTTCTAGGTGCATGCAGGAGCCTCATGAGTTTCACTGGAAGGAAAAAAAGAGGATTCTCAGATATTTCAAGGGGACTACCAGATTTGGTATACATTATGCATCATGATCTTCCTTATATCTTGTTGGTTATACAAACTCAGATTGGGTGGGCGATAGAAATGATCGCAAGTCCACTTCAAGATATGTCCTCTACCTTCAATCAAGACATATATGTTGGTCAAGTAAGAAGAAATAAACAATTTATTTATTATGAGAAGAGGCAGAGTACAAGGGTGCAATGAATGTTATTGCTCAGGATATTTGGTTGCAACACTTTCTTACAGAGTTGAGAGTTCATTTTCATCATCAAAAAATTATATGGTGTGATAATATGAGTCCTTTGAAGCTATGTAAAGAACTAATTCAGAGGTACTAGACCAAACACATCCAGGTTCATATGCACTTTATTCAAGGACAGATTCAAGATAGAGTCATTCATATGCATTTTTGTCCATCTTCAGAGTAGGTGGAATACATCTTCACAAAGTCTTTCACCGAATAGAAGTTTGTTTCATTGAGGGAAATTCTAGGAGTAAGAGATACATTATCTTAGCAATTGAATATGTTAGCATTCTTTTCTTGTTAGCAACATATTTTGAGGGGGGTGTTTTTTCCCACTGGGTTTTCCCTCTTTACCTAACTTTTGTTTAGTTTTTAGTCATATATACTTGTACATGAGTACCTAACATGGCTTCATATTTCCAAGACTCATCATTTTTCACATCCTGGTTGTGTTTTGGAGGGGTTGTTGGGGTACATTCTCAACCACATACTTAGTGACATACTCATTATTTTCATTATTTCTACTATTTAGGAGGACTGCTATTTATAGCATGTCTGTTTATAGAAGATCTATTTTTAGCCAGCGGATTCCTATGTGTAATACCATGGGAAAATACCATGGGTTTCCAAAACAAGGGGTTCATAAACCACCATTAGGAAAGTTCCTATTGTTTAGCTACCATTAGGCAAATTCCTATATTTGAGCCATGATTAGGAAAATTCCTATTTTTTAGGAGATAATTCATATTTCATGGCTATAGATAACACTTTAGTGAGAATATGAGCCTCCTAAGGAAGTTCACATTACCCATATTTTACTTTTAGTTAGCTCATTTCACTTATTTAGTAACTTTCCATATTTATGAAATTCTCTCTCAATTAGGACTTTAGTTCCATTCTTAGACTCTAGTCTTATTCTAGGAAAGTTTTTCTATTATGAAATGCATGTTGACTTCAAGTAGAGTTCTCACTGATTTCCCACCTATACTTTTTTATCTTTTCTTATTATTATCAACTTTTGACTTTAGTTAAATGTTTCAAGTGAGAGAAGTTATTTTTTTTTACTTGAGCATGCACATGGAAACCCTAACCTAGTGCATATTACTCCTCTTGTGGAAATTCCTATATATTTTACTCATGACAAAGGATTAATACAATGTGATTAGAGTTGGTTTCTTAGTCTCTTATGTGTTAATATTGATTCTATTTTCTCTCTCCTCTCTCTCTCTTTTGCAATTAGCTAGTGTAGTATTTCCTTCTCACAATTAGGTCTTGGAGTGTGGTTTAATCCTACAGTTTATATAGATTAGGTGCATGTCACATAAGTCAAAGAAATGGTATGGTGTAGAAGAAATATATTTATATGGATCCATAATGTATTTCCATTGGCTACATGTCTATGAAAAATAGTTATTGCATAAATAGTGTTGTGAATCCCAATCATCAAGTATACCACCTATCACCTGGTACATGTCTCTGGAGATCATATTTCTATTACCAGATGTTGCATAACCATGGATTAATAATAGAATATTCTATGTGATTTGAGTAGTTCTCTATAGGATTATGATTATGGATGCATGGATGATTCAAGATATGGATATGGATCATCTCCACGAGGAATCAAGTTTGCTAAATTTCAACAACTAATATATTAATTACTTAAATATGGTTTGTTTTAATTTGTTGTAATTGTTTTTTTAATAAGATTCTTTGTTTCATTTAACGACTATAATAGAGTTCAACAACCAATTGAAGAATCTATGATTATGATGTATCTTTCTGCATAAATTTCATTAAGGAAGTTGTTAAATGGTTGTCACTAAAAATGACTATGCCTATCTCATATAGGGGGATTGATAGATGGATAGATAGTGACATATTGGAACATATTTAGAGGTAGTTTGTTGTGTATTTTGATTTTCATTCTTAATATGATATGAAAATGGGGGTCTTATATCCCACTCACTTCACCAATGCAAATCCTATATGGAAGTATCTTCTAATATATATTCTTAGGTTTGTACAAAGTTCTTTATATTTTGGAGGCCAGTGGGCCTTTGTCCCTCTATCATATAAAAGGATATTTGTAATCTCTATTTATGCTTGTTTATCAAGATCCTCTAGCTTTGGTGAAGAACGAAACAACAATAAAGCTATAAAATTGTCTTGCAAAACTCTATCTAGGATTTATTCTAATGACTATAAGGAGTGTTCTCTGGTTGTAAATTACACACCACAACTAGCTAGCAACACAATAACAATCTAGTCAATAACAAACAACGATTTGCAAATATTTTAAATCTAGTGACCAGATACCAATGCTACATGAGTTATTTTTTCTCAGTGTAGTCCCTGCTCTTATAATGTCTAAAATTCCTTCTCTTGGGTGAAACCTCTATGAAAAAAACAACTATAAACCCTTTCTTCGATATCCCTCAACAAGCATGTGAGGATAGTACATTTTTTGTCTTGAAAGCTTATTTTTGTAGTGCCAAGAAAATTTCTAAGTTTATCCCTCTCTTTGAGTGATCCATATTGGATCATTATATTATTTTTCATCTATATCAGTACTTTGTAGGTGGAAAAATTGGAGGAATCATCTTACAGGGCCATTTTGGTGGCTGGTCCAAATCTGGAAAATTGGGTGCAAAAAACCATCTCAAATATTCTCAAGCCATTTTGAGGCATCAAACGAAACTTTTTGATGGTCCAAACCTTACTATAGATAAATATTATATATCCTACACACTGATACCTTTCCAAACGTGCAAGAATATCCTTAATCAGAGTTTGTATGTGAAAGTTATACCTCTCGCAAGTTGACCTTTCATATTGATCATCATGGTGTGAGTGGATGCCAGATCTGCCTCCATTACTTAGACATGTGGGGCTAGCCATGTAGTGTATTTTCTAAGAAAATTCTAGAAGGTATACAAAATTATCACAATTGAGGGTTGATAAAGTCAAAACCCTACCCCTAGATGGCTATTGGGATATGTTAAACATCGGGTTGCTAAGAGGAGAAGGGGTTCCATTCTATGTTATTGTACTTTTTTCCATAGTAGAGAAGAACAATTGGGAGTGGGAAATTAGATATCATAACATAGCCGTTTAATGTTTTGTAGCAGCCTAATGAGCCAGAAGTCTTAAGTAACTCCATAGAGAGTTCCTTCTCCTTTGTACTTGCATTATTTCCATACTAGAGAAAAGATAACATAGAAACCTCACCTTCTGGTTTGGTTTTCTCTTGTAAGTGTTTCCTAGATAAAATATTTGTTTTATTTTGTAGATGGTGTGTGATTGTATTTTATTGTTCTCTATTTTATGCATTTTATCTATTTCATGCATAAGTATAAAATTAGTAACTAAATATTTCATAATCTAAAGGAATTTAACCTTCATGGTGTAGATTTCAGTTTTATTTATTAGATCTGTTGTGAAGAATTGTTCCAGTGATCCATGTAATTTTACATATCATTGATATTAAATGACTACATCTAACTCTTGTTATAATTCCACCATTTTCTAACCACAACATCTTCCAACTCTTTGTTTAGCCCTATCTCCAGTGTGTAGAACTTAGCACTATGAATATGCAATTTGTAGGTGTATGCTACAATGAATAATAAAA
This sequence comes from Picea sitchensis, assembly GCA_010110895.2. Lineage (NCBI taxonomy): Eukaryota > Viridiplantae > Streptophyta > Pinopsida > Pinales > Pinaceae > Picea > Picea sitchensis. Next base: position 16,563 of record SNQJ01S0190224.1, read on the forward strand.
TGATTAGTCTACTCTATGTAGTGGTATTGATAGTATTATTGAATAATCCAAAATAAAATGGAAACATAAATATGTGCTTATAACCAACTCTAATTTGAATTGAAACAAAAATAATGAAATCATATTTGAGATGGATTTATAAGAGCATGGGGAATGAAAATTCCAAATAATGCCACTAGTATTGAACAATGAGAAACCCAAAAAAATCAATGATAATATGCTAAATATATTGGTGTTATGGCATATGTTTCCACATCAAATACATAGATTCACCTGTTGGCCTAAATTCCACATCCATCTCCCTCTTGTAGACTAAAATTCCCTAAAATTCCTCATAATCTTTAAAAAACACCCTCTCGATAGTCATATGCTACTTTTGATCTGACATAGAGTATATCAAACTTTATATACACTCTTTTTCCTTTAAAAACTCGTGTATGCATTAATTTTTCACTAAAAAAAAGTAAAATGCATCCATAATGCATTTTTTTGGGTGGATTTCATGGGTTTCCTAGGTTAATCACCTCTTGTAGATCATTCCTAACTACTCCAACCACATTTTTGAAGTATAAACAAGATCCATTCTATGGAGGAGAGGTAGAGTTAATTGAAGCACCATTGCTAATGAAGTAACACTAAGTTTGCAATCCTTTTCATCCTGATATTTTAATATTTGTCTCCCATATTTGGAAATCCCTGTTTCCAACATCTTGCTCCCTTCTTATATTTATAAGGGGAAGAAAATCATCGCCTTCCTTTCACTTATCTGGAGGAAGGAACTAGGAGTTCAAGTCATCTTCAGTGGTCGAATATGAGTAATACGAATATCGATTCCAGTCAGTAATGCAGCAGGATCATGTGATACCTTTACATGTTATGTTATGTCATAATAAATGATAATTCTCGTTTTTGTCCCAATAACATGTTATTAGTCTTCTTTTGTAGAAAATATGTGCATTTTATTATTGTAATACTAACATTTTGATCCTAGTTAGTATATGTAGTTATGAGTTAGTTTCTATAACTACCTTCTTTGCAACATTATCTCTCTTTGTGTGTAGGTTGATGAAGAAATCATTGGAATGAGAGATTGGAACAAGGATTAACAAGATACTTTTTCATCAAACATCAGAATCCAAGTGTTCTTATTTCTCATTGGTAGTGAGATAGTTACTATTGGGCCTCAGAAATGTCACATTTATATCCTCTTTTTCCTTCACTATTCCTTACATTTCATCGTCCCATTAACCTTCCATCATACCATTTCCATAATAATACTTGGGTTTCTCCTTATTATTTTCCACTTTACTCATTTTAGTATTATAAGTGAATTTATGATTAAATATTAGAAGATTTCAACAAAGTCAAATATTACCACCTAGCCTCAAATTCGAATTTCATCTTCAAGATTTGAAGATTTGAAGAATAGTTGGGACAATCATTCAAGCATTTTCAAAGGATAAGATCATGGAGATTTTGATAGCATATCTTATCCAAGATATGAGTGGAGGATTTGAAGGAATAAGTTGAGAGAATAGTGGATCTGTAATTATGACACTCTTCA
>SNQJ01S0190225.1:0-18126 GCA_010110895.2 Picea sitchensis
GCTAAGACCTTTTACAAATTCATCATGCAAACACCTCTTATTACAATTTTTTATGGAAATGTAGAGTAACAGGGTGGTCTTTTTGACCGGCTGAACTTCTGAACTCTGAATTTTGAACAAGTGATGTTCAAACTTTGGCGGCTTGCTGGAAGTCCATCTCAGTGCAACTTTGATGGATAACATTCACGAAGACCTATTTGAAGAAATTTTCATGGAACAACCACCTGGTTTTGTGACAGATTCAAAATTGATTTGTCGACTCAAGAAGTTGCTTTATGGTTTGAAGCAGGCTCCCCGAGCCTGGTATGCTAAGATTGACAATTTCTTTCTTTGACTTGGTTTCAAATGGTGTGAATCTGATCACAACTTCTATGTTCTCCACAATAATGGAGACACCTTGATTGTTGCTGCATATGTAGATGACTTACTCATTACTGGCAACAATAATGATCTCATCCTTAGATTGAAGAAACAACTTGCTGACTTCTTTGATATGACATATCTTGGTACTCTGCATTATTTTTTGGGTCTTCAAGTATTACCACTTTATGATGGCTTTTTCATTTCTCAGTCTAAATATGTGATGGATCAATTGACATGTTTTAAGATGGCTGATTGCAAGCCTTGTGCTATTCCTTTTCAGTTTAGAGTAAAGGTTACCAAAACCTGTCAAACACCCGCAGTTGATGCTACACTATATCGACAATTGGTCGACAGTCTTATTTATTTTACTCATAGTTGACCTGACATTTCCTTTGTTGTTAGTGTGGTTTTTCAGTTTATGCAGGACCCTAAAGAAAGCCACTGGAAAGCAGTCAAACGAATTGTTCGCTATCTCAAAGGTACCACTGAATTTGGTATAAGTATTGTTGAAGTTCAGATTCGCTCGTCGGTTTCACCGACTTCGACTGGGTTGGCGACGATGATGATCGAAAGTCTACTTCTGGCTATATGTTTCGTTATAGAACTGGACCTTTGGTGTGGTCGTGCAAGAAACAAAAGATAGTCTCTTTATTGACTACATAAGCAGAATATTGTGGCGTCATTCAAGCAGGTACTAAATCAGTATGGATTCACCAACTTTTGGGAGAGCTTGGCCTTCATGTTCAGACTATAATCTACTGTGATAACTAGAGTGCTATACAGGTTGCTGACAATCCTGTTGTCCACAGTAAGATGAAGCATGTTGAGCTCCATGCTCACTACTTTAGACAATTGGTTCATGGGAACATTGTCTCTCTTGAATATTGCAGAATAGAAGATCAAGTTGTTGATATCTGTTAGTTTTTGTAGCTCGGAGGTACTTCTGCATTAGCGGTGCCCAACATGCAGAAGTGACCGAGCAAATGTCTCTCTCTAGTGATTTGACTTTATAAAGTGATTTTATAAAATCAAGTGGGGTCTTTAATTATTTAATGAGTAAATGTGACTTTATAAGGTTTGGGTTACTTAAGTGATTTAATGAACTCAATGTGAGAATAAGTCATGTCCGTTGATCTTGTGGGGCAAGATTGAATCTTAGCCATTAAGTTCTAGGGTTAGGAAAGTTACTCATTAATGAATAAATAAAAGGAGCATTTGAGAGAGATGGGCACACTTTTCCAAGAGAGATTGAGAGAAAGAGTTGAAAGAAAGAAGAGAAAGAGCAACAAAGAGGATTGGTGCAAATTCCAAGGAGAGGGGGCATGCATCCCAAGAAAGCTTCAGCCATTAAAGGACATTCCATACAGTACAGATTTTAGAGCAAGCCATACAATGCATTAAATGTTGGCCGTACAACATAGGAAATGCACAGAAATCGAGGCATTTAATGTTGTAGTAAAACTGTACAACACCGTACAGAAAGGTATCAGAAGTATGCATAGAAATCGAGACAGTCAATTCTATACAGTTGTACAATAGAAAAGTACAGGGCTGTAAAACAGATATTGGTCACAAAACTCAAGGGACTTTGGCATAGAAATCGAGGTGAAATATTGGCATAGATTTCAAGATAAGTACTGCTGTAATTAATGCTAAAAAGATTGTTGTTGTAAACTCGAAATTTTTTCCTGTGAGCTCAATAAAAGAATCTCTCTTGGATTGGTTTTCCCTTCAGGGTTTTTCTAGGGGCATTTCCCATAAATCTGTGTCAAATGTGGTTGATATTTGTCCATTGTTCATTTATTTTCGCTGCTAAGTTTCAGATTGCTTAGTCATTTGTATTTCTGCTCATAGTTCCACTTGAATGCATATGGTTTACTTGCATTATTGGTGAATGACTATTGGAGGTTGAAATCTGGTTATTGACTAAGTGTTTGACGAAAGTCACAGTAAATTTAACAATATCTTCACCAAACCTTTAGCTGAAGCCATATTTATCAAACTCCGCACAATTCTTGGGCTTCAAGAAGATGCAATTATGGGGGGTGTCCTAATGGCGTAATTTCACCTCCTGAAACTCCAGAGCTGTGTGTTGATGGGGGGTGTTGGAATATCAAGCATTGATGGTTCATCACACATCTCCTGGGTTCAGTCGGTTGAGAGGTCGACCTACTTCTAGATACAGTTGGTCAACCGATCGACCGACACACTACACTAGTGAGTCTAGTCGATGTGCTTGTCGGTCAAAAAATCGACCAGCAATCGAAGATAGTCGAGCGGTGGATCGACCAACCCAACAATTGACTACGAGTTGGATGTGTAGGCGGTCGGGTCGAGCATCCCTGTCGAGCTGACTCGACAGAGCGAATTTGGCAGAGTCAACTCTAACAACCGACGGTTACATGTGGACAAGGTCTTTCGGATTCTATGGAAATTGGTTAGATTTTGATACTATAAAAGCAAACCCCTTGGGTCATCATCAACAATGGAGATTGTGGAATAGATCATGCGGATCAAGATGTGCAACATGCACTGTGATGTTCTTGTTAAAGTTTCTGCTATTATTAGGTTACCTTTCAATTTACTAGATAACAATAGCATAGATAGGATCACTGAGAGAAACACAATCACAAGATACACAACATTTATCCTGGGAAACACTCATGGGGAAGAAAACCCAGCAAAACTTCCTTAATATAGATAGCCAATACAATGCCAAGACAATGAACCAAACAACATAGAAATTCCTCTCCCAAGGATGCGCCTCTCTCTCTCTTCCTTCTTCCAGTAACTGGTAATTGCAACTTCCTTCAATACTTGCACACTAGATGAGTGTGCTGTGTGAGTGAACAAATGAGGCGCTGGCCTCCTTTATTTATACAAACCGGCAAGTGCTGAAAGGAGGTGTCTCTTCACTGGCAGGGCCGACTTCTCTTTCTGGGTGGTTAGAACCACATTAATTAGCCTGGGGGTCGACTTCTTAATTTGCCTATTACAATTAGGGTTTGACCAATCCACAAAAGGGGATTTGGTCAATTACAATGCTCGACATGATCAATCCACAAAAGGGGATTGATCTAATCAATAATATATATATTTTATCTTTTATTTTATCCACAAAAGGGGATAAGAATATTCTTTGCAGTTACACAATATTTTAACACTCCCTCTTAACAAGAAGGATATTCTTTATCTTTTGACAGGTCAATGGATGTCAACATCAACTAGGTAGCAACATCCACTAGATAACATCATCAACTGGGCAACATCATCAATTGGATAACAGGAGGCATCAATATAATCCACTAGGTCATCTGACATCATGATCACTGACTGGCATATCTATAAATCATCGGAAGTTTTGTTCTCTTTATCTTCGCGCAGAAGATACTCCTTTCTTATCTTCACACATAAGATATTCTATGAGTTTTGCCATTCCTTTTATGTTGAAGGATATTCTTTATCTTGATGTCAATGGATGTCAACATCAACTAGGGTAGCAACATTCACCAGATAACATCATCAACTGGCAACATCATCAATTGATAACAGAGGCATCAATATAATCCACTCAGTCATCTGGCATCATGATCACCGAATCGGGCATATCTATAAATCATCGAAGTTTTGTTCTCTTTATCTTCACGCTAGAAGATACCCTTCTTTATCTTCACACATAAGATATTCTATGAGTTTCTAAGCATTCCTTTTATGTTCTCTCCTCTTGTAGTCATCTATCTCACCCATCCATCGGGGAGGACTACTACCATAGCTTCATTCCTAGTCATCCCACATGAACTAGAGAAGCAGATGCTAGTCTAGGCAAGACTAGACTCCCTTCCTCATCTGTGATCCACGACACAACCCTCAAGAGCTAACTAACCATTCCACATGGTCAAGGTTTTTTGTTCCAGGCTACTCAATCATTGTCCAGAGGAGAGTATCTACTTGTTGTCCCTTGGAGAAACATTCACATTCCTTTCTATGAGGGTGGTCACACCCTCTCTACAAGGGTATTCTAGCATGTCCCTAGAGTATCCAAAAACTCAACACTTGGACAGAGGGCAACCTTGGAAAAATTCTCATTACCCTTCTCTACGAAAGTCTCTTCCTTCCTTCTATTCACCAGACTGTTTCCTTCCTTCCTCTACGAAAAGTCTTTATCTTCTCTTTTATATGAAGGTATAGCTATGGGATCCAAAATTCCTCTAAAGTGGTCCAAAATATTTCCATGGTATAATAACATGCTACCAATCTGCTGGGTACCATCCATCTAACTTTCATCTTGATCAAAACATATCATTACTCATCCACTAAGAAAATTGTTCCATGGACCACTCCTTTCCTAACTACACCAAATCACAACCCTCCATTTCGAACTCGGAGACATGGCCTCCCTCTTGCACCAAACTAATAGCTTTCTAATCATCATCCTTGAAGTTCTCTTTCTGTAATATCTTCAAGTGCTTTCCTTTTTGAGTTCAAACATTTCTTTCTTTTCGACTTCATACTGGATCAACCGCTCCCTCTCAGAGATCTATAAGAACGGTAATCGAGCAACCTTCAGAAGTTACCCATCTCATCAACTATATCTGGTATCCATCTTTTTCTTCATCTTGAACATTTTTGTTCAAGATCTCTTTTGTAGTTCCCCCGCTCCTATATAAAATAATCGGATAATGCTCCAAGCTTTAATGGACCGTCACCATATCATACGCCCTTCATGTCGCCTAATCCCTCGCAGGTTACTAAGATAAGTTCTTTTCTTCCAGACTTTGTAAACTTACTTACAAGATAGTCAGAGATAAATGTTTTATCTCTTTCTTCATCCTCTTTGATACTTCCTTCATAAGTCTCAAGATAGATACTAAAGTAAAACTAGGTTCACTTAACATTGTCAAAAAAATATCTAACTTGTAATGATAAAGTAATAAAGTAAACAAGATTCAGAAATAAACATGAATACTCTTATCTTTGTTTTTTGTGTGTGGGGAGGCTCCTGCAATTTGACTCCACCATTTGCTATCTTTCTTCATCAACTATCTTCAACTTAGTAGTACATAACCCTCAATTTCTCTAAAGCTTCTTTGAGGGATGATATTCTTCTTCCTCTGCCACATGTGTTTGATAATTTCTTTTCCTTTCCTTTGAGGACAAATATAGTGTCCCAACTTTTGATTGTAGTATCCGATCAAGTTGAAACATATTTTTTTTTCTTATTTGGAACTCTTACTTGAGTGAGCTTCTTTATTGTTCTTCCTAAGGGAACTTTTGTTGTTCTTTTGAGTTGTAAGAGCTTCCTCTTCATCAACAATTAATCTCTCATGTTGGTCTGCAAGTCTAGATTCTTCGTAAAGCAATATTTCCATAACTTATCAAACTTGGATAACTTGTTTCCTTGCACACACTTTGTACAAAAGGAATCCAAAATGTTGGAAATCCATTTAGGGTTGTGGTTACAAGCTCTTGTCACTAATGACATCTCCAATAAATTGTTAGCAGGTTATATGAAAGAAAAGACAATAGCCAAAATCTTTCCTTAAGAAATCAACTTCATATTACGAAGTTGATTTCTTAAGGAAAGATTTCGACTAATGTCTTTGCATTCATATAACTTGTTGAGTGTTTCATACATTTTCCTTGATGTCTATAGTTTGGAAATATGAGGGATCAAGTGATCATTTACTAAATCTGACACGATTCTCTTTACTAATGTCTTTTCTTTCATAGAACTTGTTGAGTGCTTCATACATTTTTCTTGCTCTCTATAGTTCAAATATATGAGGGATCACATCATTTTATCAATCTGACACGATTCCTTTTGCTTTCTTTTCATTCTTCTTCTTATGCTTGGTCTTTCCCTCTTCTTCATCTGAGTTCTGGTACATCCATTGTAATATGTTCTAGGAGATCATTCTCGCCTAGAATCATCTACAACCTATGCTTCTAAGATTTGAAGTTTCTAGATCCTTCCAAATTGCCTTCTACCCTCATGCCTGTAGCCATTCTTTCTTGGTGAGGAAACCCTCTAGTGCTCAGGCTATAGAAATAATAGAAAATCAAATTTTGGATTTGAAAACCGAACTCACGAAAAGATGCGCTGGACTGAGGTGAGGAGCCTGGTATGTTTAGATTTCTCGTGTAGTGGTCCAACTTTTACCCTCCAAACTTGATCCGGGCTGGATTTTGACTGGTACATCGGTACTTCTCGGGTACTTCTTCAGGAAACTAGGTTTCACTTCCTGAGATCAGCCACACCTAAAAGCTATACTGAGGGATGCCAAAGTGATCCTTGAGGAAGGCACACTTTTCTAGATGGTTTTGGGATGAAATTCTCTTCAATAAAAGCCCCACTCTTCTTTAAAATGACAACAACAATGACGTTTTTCCCATGAAAGTGCTCTTCACCTTTTAGCTCTCCATACCATGTTAAAGTTGTTTCATTATTAGGGTTACCTTTCACCCTACTAGATAACAATAGCATAGATAGGGATCAATCGAGAGAACACAATCACAAGATACACAACATTTATCCTCAAACCCCTCATGGGGAAGAAAACCTGAAGAAACTTCCTTAATATATATATAGCCAATACAATGCCAAGACAATGAACCAAACAACACAAATTCCCAAGGATGCGCCTTCTCTCTCTCTCTTCCTTCTTCCGGAAGATGGTAACTACAACTTCCTTCTTCAATACTTGGTGTAATACCTAGATGAGTGAGGTCAGGAGGAACAAATGCACAATGGGCCTCTTTATTTATACAACCGCAAGTGTTAAGGGAGGTGTCTCTTCATCAAGTGGCCACTTCTCTTCTCAAGTGGTTAGAACCACTTTTAATTATCTTCAATGTAATTTTAATTTGCCTTATTATAATTAGGGTTTGACTAACTGCAAAGGGGATTTGGTCAATTACAATGTATTCTTCAACATGATCAATCCACAAAGGGATTGATCTAATCAATAATAAATATATTTTATCTTTTATTTTATCCACAAAGGGGATAAGAACATTCTTTACAGTTACAAAATATTTTAACAACATCACAAGCATACCGCTTTTGGTGTTGTAAAACTGTCTTTAGACACCACCCTTTGTCTCAATTTTTTTGTTCCTCAAGATTATCTCCTCAGGGTATCGTTCTCTTTTTCATGTCGTGTTCCACCCTATTAACCAACACGGGGCTCATATCCATGCAAAGTACATAATCCAAAGAGGGGCTCAGTGACCCAATGTAGTCAAGCTAATCCTGAGGCATGTACACAAGTCCAATGGAGCATAAGAAGTGAGTCATGTCAAATGTTAATGCCATTAGGTAGTGTTGTCACTTTATACACACCTTTGAGACGTGGAAGAAATCTTCAATCCACCTCTGGTGTCCTTGGGGCAAGTGAGAGTTAAGGTGCCACCTAATCCTCAACTCCGCCGCCTAGGCCAACTCCTAGTGAAGCCAAGGGGTAGTCCCTAACAAAAATACTAAGGCTTTTGCCAAGCACTAGAAATGAAATCTAGGAGTTTATTATTTCATCAAACCATTAACCATTAAATCAAAATAAACATGTAGAACATTCATTCACCACCATATATATATATATAATCAAATTAACTTGCATCAAAAGGATACTAAGAAACAAATTGTCGTGCAAGTTGCATTTACAACAAATATATAACAAACAGAAAATGTGAAGCCTGTGGTTTGTTGTTTGTAAATGATTGAGACCAAGGCCTTTAAAAGAGTCGCGGCACGTATCACAAGGTTTTTATTATTAAGGATAAATTAAAGTTTAATTAGTGAAATGGTTTGGCCTCCTTGGAGGTTAATTCCTTTCTTGGAAACTACGAACCTTTACCAAAACCCAAATGGTCTCACCAAATAGCCCACTTAAAGGCCGGATGTCCAAAACGGGTAGCCGTGTCCCGGTGAGGGCCCGGCTTTACTAAAGTCACTCTAAGGCGCCTCAAGCATTATCATCAAACAATACGGGTTTGTCCCAATTAGATCTTATTATCAACCACCGACTGTGCCCTTTCGAGGTTGCCGAGGGGATAGTTTATTTTGCCAAATTGAAATAAAATTGAAATCTAATCTAACAATTATTGTTCTACTTTTGCTTCCGCAAAGTAGAAATTACTCTAAGCTAACAACTTGTGCAAAATGACAAAATCACCACAACAACACTCCCCCAGGGGGGTTTGAAGAGCCGGAGCTTGTAGCCCCACTTATTTCATTATGATTTTATAAAACACTTTGATGATGAGTTGTGAGCATTCATTAAGGAGCTCACAAGCTCTTTTACAAAGTTTTTTATAAAGTTTTACAAAGTTTTATGACATCGGGTCCTTAATGTTCTAATCCACTAAACGGATGCCATCCCCTTCTATCTGTTCACCAACCTCGACAAAACAGCCAAGAACAAGGATAAAGATTCCAAAACACTTTAGAAGTGTTCCTATTATGATTCAAAACTTTAAAAGATTTCTAGGTTATTTTTTGCAATTTTGGGTAAAATTTAACTAAGGAACCAAGCTAAAGAGCTAGTTTCCCAAGGGTCTTTTCACTGCTGTTATGTAACAGAAATACAGAGGTACTTTTAATTACCAAATATGAACTTGAAAGCTTTTAAGAAAAGAAACTACCCTTTAGCTTATGAATTTCTTGAAAGAAAGCAAGCTAAAAGAAGACTTTTCCTATGCTAGATCTAATTAATTAGATGAAACTTGAAAGCACAACTGAGATCTAGTTTATCTATGCATGTAGTCTTAGATAACCAGATTTTGAAATAAGAAACGAAACTAAGCAACTTGCATTTCCAACAAAGTAACCAAATTTTTAAATTTCCTTTTGAGAGAGAGAAAGAGAAGAGTAGCTTTGGAACCCTTGGCAATGGAGTCTTCTTGGTATGAAAAGAGGGACTATTATCCCTTTGAATCTTGAAGATGAAGAGGATGCAGCAAGCTCAACCTCGCCTTCAAGCATATGAACCTGTGAGCTTCAAACACTTGGTAAATAAAATGTGTTAAATAAGAGTGTTCTCTACATTAAGGAAATCTGAAAACATGTCAATCAAACAAGAAGAGCATGAAACCTTTGATTACATATATAAAACAACAATATCCTGAAATGAAGGTGTTTCTAATAAATCTTGTTATTCAATGAGACTTTCACTTGACTTTAGGAAAGATGTCAAGTTTAATAGATCTTATCCATATTCAACGAATTTGAAAGCAAATAATTGAAACAACATCACTCCCACAAATTCAAGTACATTGACAATTAAAATCCACACATTAGATCCACACCAAGTTGAGCTCCAAAGTCTTTTATTCAAATATAAAATGTTACGCAATAGCATAAGGGCTTCTTCTTCAAACTCCAACAATCGCACTCTCCAAAAACTCCTCTCACCGAGGGTCAATTCCCACTTAAATAGGGTAATGGAGGGGAAACGTGAGGTAAGAAATGGGATTAATTATGGCAAAGAAATGAAGGGAGCCAATGGAGGAAACGTGAGTGAATTGAGGACGGAGAGGATTAAAGGGAAGTGAATGCCACGCTTGCGGAAGCTATCGTGATGAGGGGCGGATAAAATGGTAATCAATGCGGAGATGAGGGTAAAAAGTTAAGGGGGAAGGGCCGCGGGAGGGAGGCGCAGGTAGCCGGAATTTTAGGAGAGTTGAGGGCGTAATACGTATGGGGGATGAGGGTGATAGCGTAGGTTAAGGGAGTAGCCGTGGAGTTGGCGATGGTTTATAGATAGGAGGCTTTACGAGGTAGAGAGTGATGTTGAGTTAATTTAGGGCCATACCAGGGAGAGGGTTACGTGAGATTTGCCAGCGAGCGGGGATGCAACCCAGGAGGTCGGACCCTTACTAAAGATTCAATTATCTAAAATGTTTATTCAACAAAACAAACAATATTTTTTATTTTTTTTATTTTTTTATTTTAATTTTTAATTAATTACCCTTTCCAGGCTTTTCGAGTAGAATCGACCTTTTTAGCGATAATGATCATTAGCCCTAAGGGAAATATGGGTTTACACCATGCTCGGGACCCAAAAACGACTGTAAACATGGCATCTAAGAACATCTGATACCATATTTTTACACTTATTAACTCGTATCTTCGACAAATTCCAATTTTGCGGAATTTAATTAATTCGCTAAAACTTAAAAAAACCTACCGTGATTCTAGCCGTAATTTGGCAATCGCTCACTATGTTCTAGTGGGCATGAGCTTATATACATTCTGAAATTAGACATTGGATTTTCCATGCCAAGACCGCTTGTCAACACATACTTCTACTTTGAGCATGTCTTTTCGAGTGAAAAAACTCAAATTATTTAATCCTCTACCTAAGGTAAGAAGAAAAGATAATTAACAAGTAAAACACTCCGGAGTATGTGCCCAATTCCCTGCATCATCAAGGGCGGCCAATAGTCTTTTACATTCTCTCACACTTAGAACACTTATTACAAAAGTGGAAATACGGGAAAATGGGCCTTTTTAGGGCCTGTTGAATCACTGAACTATGTATGTATGAGCATTGCTTGCTCATACTTTGCGGTTTCTGTTCCACCGGCAAAACCCCGCGATACCGTCCGCGCGTATGCTCAATTCTCAAACGCGCGCGAGAATCCGTGACCGTCTCACATCACAAACATCTCGACAAAGACAACATCAGCGACACACGTATATGAAGACCAAGTGTAAAATTGAAATTGCACAATTATTAAAAATGAAAATGAACTATACTGAAATGCGGAGGAGTGGGTTAGAAATACGCATGAGGATGCGCCTATGGCATCAAGTAACATTATTGATGAAGACTTTAAAAAACTGTCTGCTTACTTGTAGCTTTAACATTTCCACTGTCTTACTGGTTGAAGAAGAAAATGGATGAATCAGGCATGTCATGAATGAAACAAGACCTCGGATGTCTAAATAATCCATGTCCGGGATGACTCTTTGAAGACCCTTTTCCAAGCTTTATCAACTTGGTTCTTCGGCATGGTACCACCCAAGAAATGTAATTTCTTTATTCACCAAACTTTGAAGTTTGCTGCCCTGCATACCTTTTATTAGCATTGCATTGACCGTCATGATGGAAGCTATCAATTCAATCGCCTTCATACGATCAAGAGTTAAAAAATTGAAGTTGTCTTCTAATTTCCCATTAGTTGTCATCAAGCCATCTGATGTTTGAGAAACTGGAACTGGAATCGGAACTATCATGGAATCTGCTTCATTGATCATTTCAAGATCATCACAATTGTCGAAAAATTTTCTCTGAAGAGATGGATTCCTCGAGAGGAGGGTGGGATTTTGAATTATCCGATACTCAATCATTTCTAACTCAAAATCCTTTATTACCTCATGACCAGTTAATGACTCAACTATAGGCTCTTCCGGAATTTCTAAGTGAAATTAATTTTCTTGTTCACTGTGAAGCTCGCCTAGGGTCTCAGTCAATACTTGATACAAGCTTCGTCAGTAAGGCGAAGCCCATGTCCTTTTAACCGCATTTCATGAACTTAATCTCAAGGACTTGGATGACATCTCAGAAATTCTCATCAAAATCAGGAAGCATCCGAATTGGACTGCCTTTAAAATTGGAGGTTCTTTTCTCCCTTCCATTTTCCAGAAAGCTGCGAATAACTCTTTTATAAGTTCTAACTGCTTATCCTTAAGCTTGTAAACCAATCAAGCATCATCATCATCAAAAGATAAGATAAACAATTTCATTCCCACATCTTCATATAAGGTAATACAACACCATTTATTAAAGCAATGTGGAACTCTCCTAACATGATGTCTAGCATCAATAATATTATTACTTTGAAAAACAATTAAAATTTTTCCTTGTTTTCAAAATAATAATATAAAAAAAAAAAAAAAAAAAAAAATCAATAGGTTTATAAAGATCATCCATTTTCAAATTATTAGATTTATTAAACTAAAAGATTAACAGAAATGGACTGGGACCCAAACATTAGTAAGGATCCTGTAAGAAAACAACTTGGCTAGCCTCCTCCAAAAACACTCTCGCGTTTAAGGATGAAGCTAGCGCAACCGTGAGTTCCTCTTGCGTAATACTTTGTCAAATTATTTTGAAGTGGAGTCGCCAGATGAGCTCTGCTCTATTCTAAGCAAACAAGAAACATCAAACAAAGCAAAAAGTAAAAGGGAAAACAAAAGTCGTGACCCGGAAATAGAAAGATTTATCCCTAAGAATCTACAAGCTAAACAGCCTTATACACACCTTGGGAGACGTGGAAGAAATCTTCAATCCACTCTAAGTCCTTGGGGGGCAAGTGAGAGCTAAGGTGTTGTCACCTAATCCACAACTCCTCTGTCTAGGCCAACTCCTTAAATAAGCCAAGGGGTAGTCCCTAACAAAAAATACTACATTTTGCTAAAATTCCTAAAATGAAATTCAGGGAGTTTATTGTTTCCATCAAACCATTAACCATTAAACCTAAAATAAACATGAACATTCATTCACCACGATATATATATATAATCAAATTAACTTGCATCAAAAGGATACTAAGAACAGTTGTCGCAAGACCAGCATTTACATCAAATATATAACAAATTATGAAAATGTGAAGCCTGCGGCTTTCTTATTGTTTCTTTGTAACGATTGAGACCAAGCACCTTTAAAGAGATTCGTGGCAATGCGCCTCCCCGTGAGCCTTTTTATTAAGGATAAATTAAGTTTAATTAGTGAAATGTGGTTTTGGGCCTGCTTGGAGGTTAATTCTTTGTTTGAAAACTTGCGGAGAACCTACCGAAACCCAAATGGTCCCACCAGCAAAGCCCACTTAAAGTGTCAGGATAAAACTGGTAGCTGTGTCCCGAGAGGGCCCACCTTACTTCGCAAGTCACTTCAAAGCGTTTTCCCACACATCAAATTAACAACCTCGGGGGTTTTCCCACTTAGATCTATATCAACCACTCCACTGTGCCCTTCGGTCACTGAGGGGATAGTTTATTTGCCAAATTGAAATAATCGAAATTGAAATCTAATCTAACAATTATTGTTCTACTCTCATGTATGTAAGAAATTCTCACTCTTAAGCTAACAACTTGTAAAAATGACAAAATCACTAATAACACCACTGGTTTGAAGAGCTGAGCTTGTAGCCCCGCTTTATTTTATTAAGATTTTATACAACGCCATTGGGATGAGTTGCAGGAGCATTCATTATAAGGTTCACAAGCTCTACAAAGTTTTTTTATAAAGTTTTACAAGTTTTATGATGACTAACTCAATGCTCCTAATCCGGCCAAACGGACAACAACAACTCCTTCTACCTGCTCACCAACCTGCACAAAACAGCCAACAAACAAGTGGATAAAAGATGCCCCAAACACTTTAGAAGTGTCTTGGGTTATGATTCAAAACTTTAAAAGATTTCTAGTTAAATTTTGCAATTTTCTAAGAAATTTAACTAAGGAACTCCAAGCTAAAGAGCTAAGCTCCTTAGGGTCTTTCGGCTGTTGTTATAAAACAAATACAGAGGTACTTTTAATTACCAAATATGAACTTGAAAAAGCTTTAAGAAGAAACTACTTCTTTAGCTTATGAATTTCTTGAAAAAAAGCAAGCTGTGACTTTTCCTATGCTAGATCTAGTTAATTAGGATCGTAACGTTGAAAAGCAATAACTCCTGATCTAGTTTATCTTATGCATGTAGTCTTAGATGATCAGATTTTGAAATAAGAAAAATGAATCTAAGCAACTCTTTGCATTTCCAACAAAGTAAATCCAAATTTTTAAATTTCTTGAGAAAGAGAGAAAGGAGAAGAGTAGCCTTTGAACCCCTTTGGGCAATGGAGTCTCTTGCATGAAAGAGGGACTATTATCCCTTTGAATCTTGAAGATGAAGAGAGGATGCAAGCAAGCCTCAACCTTCAAGCATAAGGAACCTGTGAGCTTCAAACACTTGTAACAAAATGTTAAATAGTAGTGTCTCTACATATGAAATCTAGAAAAAACATGTCAATCAAACAAGAAGAGCATGAAACCTTTGATTACATATATAAACAACAAGACTTAGAAATGCAAGTGTTTAATAAATCTTGTTATTCAATGAGAGACAATTGATCTAGAAAGACAAACAAGTTTATTAGATCTTATCCATATTCAACTAATTTGAAAGCAAATAATTGAAACAATATCACCTCCCCACAACCTGCATGGACAATTAGTATCCATTAACATTAGATCCACACACCAAGTCGAAGCCCAAAGTCTCTTTTTATTCAAATTATAAATGTTACAAAATAATAGCATAAGGGTTTCTTCTTCAAACTCCAACACTGACTCCATCCAAAACTCCCCTTCCTCCTCTGACGAGGGTCGACCTCTCTTTAAATAGGCATGGGAGGGGGAAACGTAGGTAAGAATGGGATTAATTATGGCAGCAAATGCTGGAGCCGAATGGAGGGAACAGTGAGTGAATCGAGACGAGGAGTGATTGAAGGGAAGTGAATGCTGGACGCTTGTGGAAGCCACGATGAGGGGGCTGATAAATGGTAATCACGCGGAGATGAGGGCAAGTTTAGGGGGAAGGGTCGTGAGTGGAGGCGTGGGTAGCGTAAAGTTTAGGGAGAGTTGAGGGCGTAATACGTATGGGGGATGAGGCATGCAGCTGTGGTTAAGGGGAGTGGAAGCCGGGAGTTAAGGAGTGAGTTGAGTGATGGGGGGGGGCTTACGTAGGTAGAGAGTGAAGGCGTGAGTTAATTTAGGGTGTGTGGGCCATAGCTTAGGGAGAGGGTTACGTAGGATGAGTGAAGTGAGTGGGATGGGCCACAACCCAGGGAGGTCGACCCCCACAAAGATTTGACTATTTCAAATGTTTATTCAATTAAGAATAAACAATATTTATTTTTATTTTTTTATTTTTATTTTTAATTTTTAATTTTTTAATTAATTACCCTTTTCCAAAGTCTTTTGAGTAGGATCTGTATTCTTTTAGCTTACAATGACGCTTTAGCAAGCACTCATCTGGGACGCTGGCCCCGGTAGGGACGCAGGGGACTGCTCCCAGCCCCCAGACCTGGGACTCCAGGGGACGTTTCCCTAAACCTAAGTAAGAAGTTGGAGCTGTAAGGTGTTTTGGTGTGCGCCTTTGAGGGTAGTAATTAATGGTAATGTTAAATTTTTAAAGTAAAAGTGACATTCTCCTTTATCTTCATTTCAACCTTTTACTTAAATTTTTAACATTACTTAAATTGTTTCAGGATGTTTGAGAGGACCAACCTCATTCGTCTTCATATGGAGAAAAGTAGAATTTTTAGGTCCCATTCAAAATTCGCAAACTTCTATCAGCTGATTTCAAGATTAAGTAAGATTGCAACTTTTCCATCGGATTTTATCATGTATGAGGGTATGGAACCTGGAGACAATCAAGAGAACTAAGCTCTTTATGTACCTCGATTGCCAGGTCGGATGAGTGTTGAAACTTTGTCACACTCTTAAAAATGTACCTTCACTCAAGTATAAACTCTTTCTCTTCAACCACTCTTCCCTCTGCATGTAAATAAGACAAAGGTTGTTGTGCAAATACACCACTAAGTCAATTGACACAATGACAAAGAGAAGAGTGGTTGAAGGGAAAGACAAAGATGGGATGTGTTTTCTGATGATAAAGGGTTTGAACAGAAGGTTGAGTTGGCATTAGCCAACTTTTATCTTAATGAACTAGTGCTAGATCCAATCACTTTTGACATGGTGATCCTCTTGAGGGTCATCCTCCAGAGTCCACATCAACAAAATGCACGGATTGAATTGGATATATGGGAGGAGGATGGAGGAGAGAGTAATGGTAGTGGGATGCCAATCTTGATGATTATGACATGGAGGACCATCAATACGACTCATGAGCTATGATTCTTCCATCTACGGTTCTAGTATCTACCCCATATTTTGTATTTTCATTGGCATTCCCACCTATAGTATCAGTGAATCTAACTTAGTATGTTATTTGATGTTGTAGAGGCTAATATTTAGAGCCCTCATTGATTATGTATTTATGTTCCATCTCTAGATACGCGTATTGCACTTGGTGTCGCTTTGATATATATTCAGGAGCATACTTTGGATATGTTGTTCCTAATTGTCTCTAATGCTTTGAGAAACATGGATTTAAAATCTTAAAATTTTATTTTTAAATTTTTATATTACATGTGACGCCCCGGCCCCCATTTCCCCAAAATCCCTAAAATTTGGGTGTACTCCCACACGTCCCCCTTTGTGCGCCTCCCCTCAAGCACTCCTTGTCCCCCGTCTCCGCCTTGGTGGAACATTGCTTTTAGCCTCTAAGAAGGGTAATATGGGTTTACACCATGCTCGGGACCTGTGAACGATCGTGAACATGGCATCTAAGAACACTGATGCCATATTTTTACATCTTTATTGACTCGTAATTAATAAATTCCAATTTTGCAAGAATTTAATTAATTCGCTAAAACCTAAAAAACCTACCGTGACTTAGCTGTAATTTCCAAGTAACCCGGCCACTATGTTCTTAGTATGAGCTTATATACATTCCAACACTAGACATTGGATTTTCCATGCCAAGACCTCGCTTGTCAACACACATACTTCGCTTTGAGCATGTCTTTTTCGAAAGGAAAAACTCGTAAATTATTTAATCCTCTCACTAAGGTAAGAAGAAAAGATAATTAACAAGTAAAAAACACTACGGAGTATGTGCCCACTCCCAGATCATCAAGGGTGGCCAATAGCCTTTTATATTCTCTCATACTTAAAACACTATTATTACAACAAGGAAATACTAAAAGGGGTCTTTCGTGGCCCTCAATAATCAATCGGGAGCCTGCATGTATGAGCATTGTTTGCTCATACTTTCTATGGTTTCTTCAGAAATCCAAAATTTCTTTGTGCAACCTCGGGTGGATACCAGATCACATAAATTAAGCATCATCTTCAAACTTCACAACAACTCATAGAATTCATACAATTTGCCAAGTTTAGGTAAGAGTGTCAAGGAGCATGTGTAATGATAGATTGTATGGTTTGGGGGTTAATCTCAATAGTGGTATTGCATAGTCATGTGAGGTTATGTAAGATATTCATCCATGTGAGTGCCTTTGTAATGAGGGAGCGTTTATGCAATGAGCTTCCATTTCCTTGGCATTGTCTTTCCAAACCCCTTTTTGATTTTTTCTTTATTTGTTTAACTTTTTCCAGCTATTGACTTTTGTTTTACTTTATTTAGTCTTTTTTAGATATGCATTCATTACATAGGACTTGGGGTGATGGCCTCATAGTGAGGGGGCATTGCTCATGCTCTGTTTTCTTTGGTTTTTGACATTCATTTTCTTTTCATTTTGCTTTGCATTTTGATTTTAGCATCTTGCTCTTTTCCTTTTTTTTATCAAGCTGCATCAACCTCGAGCATTCAAGATCCTTCTTCTCATGGGATTATGAAGCATGAACCTATATGTGTGGCATATGACAACCGACCCAAAAGCGGGGACAACGGAAATGGGGAAAGATGTAGAATGTTATGTATGGATTGGGATATAAACACACTACCCCTATCAAAGCCCCCCAGTAGTACGACTCTACCCAAGAGTGACCACTTATATAGGAGATGATGATGACCACAAAGGTGAAACAAGGCAAAAGGCACGAACTTAGAGCATCATGATCCATTGTCTGACTCAACCCATGGTCACTACTTTCATGTCAAATACATAAGGCATTAACACTTAATGTGAAGCAA
>SNQJ01S0190226.1:3115-18126 GCA_010110895.2 Picea sitchensis
ATAAAATAAAAAGATTGAAATGAAAATCAATAATAACTAAATAAAATATAAAGTTAAAATATAAATTATTTTAATTTAAAGAGTTATTTTAATTTAGATTTATGATATTTTTTGTGGAGTGATTTTTGTTTATTAAATTAAAATATTGTTAATTGAGTAATTAAAAAATATAAATTTTTATAGTTAATATTTAATATTTTTAATTATTTAATTTTATATAATTTTTAATATATATTGATATGAATTTCAACTTTCAGAAAGTGATGAGGTGATTCTTGGAATTTCTCCTCCCTTGTAGTTTATTTTCTCTATTACCCTCCTACCCCTCCCATACATAGGGGCAGGTGCATTTCTTAGAACCCCCGTGCCCATCACCCTCTTCCACCTCCCCTCATACACTCTTAACATCACTCTAGGGTTTAGGTGAAGCTAGGATTTAGGTGAAGTGGGGGGGTTGAGTGATTCTAGGATTAGTGTAGTGTAAGCTTCTAATTCATGCAATTAAGTGGAATGGAATTAAGTGCCCAACAACTTAAAAATTCATGAGAATGGTAAAGTCTATGGAGGTATACATACCCTAACCCCTGATTTGAACTTGTGATCTCTTAGGAGGAAACACATATTCTTAACCATTAGGCCCACTGAGGTTATGTGTGTGTGTGTGTGTGTGTGTGTGTGTTCTCACCTAATTTAATTGAGCTCATTGTGAACTGGAAGGAATAAGAAAAAATATTGATTATCATTTAACTTTAGGTGTATTATAAATATTCATTGTGACTTAGTCTATTTTGTGTAGATTTTGTAATTAGTAATTTCTCACTACTATGTTTGAATTTGGTAATACTGAAGTTAAGTGCATCAATTTTGATGAACTGGAAGGAACAAGAAAAACTATTGATTATTGGGATTATTAATAATTGAAATATTTAATAACGAATAAAGAGATCAATTTGATGAACTAGAAGGAAAAAGAAAAATTTAATAACTAAGAAAGAGAGATCAATGACTAGTCCATGATAAATTTTTAGATGATAATAACCACCATCATAATTGAATTTACAAATAGTTGGGAATAAACCTTTAATGTGTATCATTACCTTTTAAAACCTTTAATGTTTTTAAAAAGGGCCAAAAAATAGGCTCATCTCAAAAAGTTGAGTAATCCAATTCACATGGTATGTGTGTGTGGTGGGGGTGGGGGGCTGTTAGCTTTGAATTTGCATTCACTATGGGTGCATCCAAGTCTACCTGCCTCATGGTACCTAACATTGAATCAATGGTCCCCATGGGAGGGAAGAGGAACAACCATGGAACTTCATTCATGGATGGTTTATGAGGAAGTATAGATATGGGTTCTAAGTTTAGTTATAGAGAGTCATAAGGATACTCTCACTAAGGTATATACAAGGAGGAAAATCCTAAAATATATTAGGAGACAATAAACATGGAGATGGAAAATAGGTTGGAAAAGAGAATACCTCAAAAAAGAGTGAATAGTGGGAGATAACAAATATTGAGCAGTGGAATGCTAACTATAAATTATGTTACAAATTTTACAATATCGTTCAAAACAAATATGTGGCAACATTGCACTTCACATCCAATATATGATATCACATACACTTATTCCACTGACATGAATTTAATGACATGAATGAATATATGTAGTAGTACTTAGGTATAACCTAAGTTGAAAAAATACCATTTAGTTAGATCTCACCAAAAGACATCAAATTTGTCATCCAATCACATGTGTGATAAAAATAATTTCTAAATATTATGAAAAAATAATTATTTTGTCAAACATATATACAACATTGAACCAATGGATGTCAACCATGAATTGAATGTTATAGTCCATACCTTTGGAATCAACTAATAATAGGAATAAGACTAAATATTCTTTAAAATATCAATTTATATTTAATATTTAATATTAATTTCAGTTTTTCTTTTAAAAATTAGAAAAATAAAAATATGATTATAATAAAGTAATTAAAAATATGATATTATGGTTATTTCTATTGTGTTGTAGATGCATTTAGTTTAAAGGTGAAATAAAGATATAAATAAATATAGATTGTGTATTTTCATGTGTAGATAAATATGAGTCCAAGGGGTTGGATTCAATGGTGGAAAGCTAGAATGAAATTTTTTTCATAGTTTTTTTCACTTAGTTGGGCAGGTTTCAATCTCACTTAAGAGGATTTACATTGGAGCCATGGGGACACCTTGGGGTAGTGGTCAAACGTGTGGTTGCACCCGGAGATACTATATTAAATGGTATAGTGACCAATGCATACATAAGTGGATCAAAAACCACCCACGTTTCCTTCAAATTTAGGTCATTTGTGGTGTGAAGAATTCTATGAGAGTGTGTTGTTCAGGGGACACTTCAAATCCATTGCATGTTAAGAGCTCGTCGGGTACGATCCCCCCAACTATTTATTCCTAGATCAAGTCGTGAGGAATATTTAGCTAACAAAAATTAATAAATACTATACTGATTGTGTGAAAATATATTCAAATCAAAAATATATTTAAATGTATATAGTAATGTAGAATTTATTTCTGTAATTTTTTATTAAAATAAAATTTCAATAATATTAGTGTTTAGATAGAAGGAATAACTTAGATTTGAAGATTTTGCTTTTAATAAAGTATATCAGTTATCCTCATAATACATATAGCATGACATTGAATTAAAAAATACAATGATCAATGTCACGTCAACTCACTAGTAGATTTATTTGTGAAACTAAGCTAAGGCCACCCATGATGTGCATTTCATTGCCAGTGAATTCTAGATTTGTAATAGACTTAAATAAATAAATAAGAAACTCTTTTCAAAATAATATAATATTAAAATTTGTAATAAAATATGATAGAAATATTATTGAAAATTTGTAATAAAATATGATAGAGATATGTGTAAAAGTAAATATCTGATTTATTTTTCAAGAAGAGTAATTGTGATAAAAATCAATAATAATAAAATAAAATACAAAAGGTTGAAATGAAAATCAATAATAACTAAATAAAATACAATAAGTTGGAAATATAAATTATTTCAATTTAAAGAGTTATTTTAATTTAGATTTATGATATTTTTCATGGAGTGATTTAATGTTTATTAATTAAAATATGTTAATTGAGTAATTTAAAAATATGAATTTTTATAGTTAATATTTAATATTTATTTTTTATTTAATGTTATATAATTTTAATATAATAATAATTTATTTTTAAAGGTCCACTGTCACCCCACTTGTTTGTGGGACAAAGGGATCCTTTATTAACTCAACAGTTTGACTGGTAAAGAGTCTACAGAGGTATACATACCATACCACTTGTGACCCCTCCATATATATTGATATAGATTCCAACTTTCGAGGTGATGGGATGATTCTTGGAATTTCCCCTCCCTTGTAGCTCGCTTTCTCTATCACCCTCCTACCCCTCCCATACATAGGGGCAGGTGCATTTCTTAGAACCATTCCCCATCCCCATCACCCTCCTTCTCCATCACCCTCTTTCTCCCCTCCCTCATAAACTTCCCATACACTCCCAACATCGCTCTAGGGTTTGGGTGAAGTGGGGGGGTTGAGTGATTCTAGGATTAGTGTAGTGTAAGCCTCTAATTCATGCAATTAAGTGGAATTGAATTCATTCCAATACTAATGAATCCATTTCATCACTTTAAGTTCCATTGAATTCCTCCAAATAATAATTACAAAACATTGTCTTTACGAATATTCCATTTGTTTCTTTTTCTTTGGTTCTAGGTTTCATTTTCACAATCTCTAAGATTAAGATTTGATTCTAGGTTTCATTTTCACAACCTCTAAATAAGATTAAGATTTGATTCTAGGTTTCATTTTCACAACCTCTAAAATTAAGCTTTGATTCTAGGTTTCATTTATTTGTTCTTATCCTCTTTGATTCTAGGTTTCATTTTCACAACTTCTAAAATCAAGATAGTATCTTTAATACGTTTTATCCCTTTAGTCTTTTAAATTAAAGATAACAAACATGCTAACTAGTTTTTTTTTTAAGCAAAAAAAGAACTATAGATTTCTATTAAGTGTATACAAAATAGTACAAACTTCATTCCAGGGTCCTGCCAAAATGGAAACCAGGGAGCCCCTCAGAATTCTAAGATCATCAGAATTTCTAAAATCCTACAGGCCTAAACATTCTCCTTACAAC
Source organism: Picea sitchensis (assembly GCA_010110895.2). NCBI lineage: Eukaryota > Viridiplantae > Streptophyta > Pinopsida > Pinales > Pinaceae > Picea > Picea sitchensis. The sequence continues at coordinate 7,325 of SNQJ01S0190226.1, forward strand.
TAGGATACAATTTTGTTTTGTTTTTCATGGCCAAAATATCAGAAGCAGAGATCAAAATTTTATAACTTAAGGAGTTAATACTCGAGTGTTTTCTGAGACTATAGACCTTGACTTTATTATACATATACTTTTGACTAAGGGTATCCAGGTAAAAAAATAAAAAACTTTCTTGACAACCCCAACCCTAAAAACCCACATGATATGCTGACTAGTCGGGCTTGGAAATGAGAGAGAAACCACCCAGGGTCGATCCCTAGCCTAGGAGAGATCTCTTTCCTGAATTTTGTATTGTTTCCTTGATGAGGTGATATTTCATCTTTGGCTCGTCCTCCTCTATCACAATGGGTTGCTTCTTGGTGTCTTTGGATCATCCCCCAACCCCCTAATGCCTAACATTATCCTTACTAGACTCATGGTCCCTTTCTATAAAACTAACACCAAATTTAGCTTTGCAGAAAAGTTCAAATTTTGCTTCAAACATCCTTACTAATTTCCTATTTTCCGCATTGTCCTGGTGTTGGTGCGCTGCCACTTGGGAGAACTCCTATTCTTCCTACCCTAGAGCTTGGGAAACCATCTCTTTCGTTATCTAGTAGACTTCCGCCAAGCGAAAGAACTTGATTTCTCTAGTGCGTGATTGACCCAGGTCTTGGACCCAACCTTTTGCTTCTGTCAGGACCTCCTCCTCCAAAGTGACCCTTCTCTTTCTACTCACCACATCCTAGAGATCAGTCATTGTCCACTTTTCTTTTGTAGAGTAGAAGGTATGGAATTTATGGGTGGCCTCCCTCATGGCTAACTCTGCTCTGGATTTCGAGTGAGTCTTTCTAGGAAAAGACCTACCCTCAAAATCACATTTCTACTTACCACAGTCGACGGGATTGGGAAAGTTGGTTGAGCCAATTAGTTCCTTCTTGGCCACTGTCCTCTTACGACCAGATTCCACCACCTGAGTCCTTTCACCATTACTCTTTCATTTCTTTGCGTAGCAAAACTCATATCTCTCGGTCAGAAACCCACCAGAGGCTACATGAATTCCACTCCCAACAACCTGAGAGAGCTTAATACAGAGGCTCGAGGAGGAGGAAATCCCCCAAGACACCCTCTTCCACCCTTTATCCTAGTCCCTCAACAATTGTCTGAGTCACTCAAGACTTACATGCCCTTCCCCAAAAGCCTTAACAATTATGTGTGTCAGTTTCCTCATATTGCCATTACTATAAGTAGACATGGCCTCCTTCGTCCTAATGCGTTTGAGCCTCCTTTTGTTGACTGTCTTAACTGATTTCATCATTTTCCCACAATCCCTGTACACATATATCATAACCATAATATCGGTTGTACCAATGTTGGATGCCACTGGCGTCATCCCATTTCCATTTCTCATAGTGGCCTTCTCATCTGCAGGTCGTACCTTCATTATTTGAGAATCCTTTCTTCCCACTAATTTACATTCATCTTCATCCTCTTCCATCTGTTTCGAACTGAGGTCTAAGTCCTGACCTCCAAGGACCATGTGTTGGCGAGTTGACATTTAGAGTGTTATAGGCATAGTTGGCCCCTGCGAATCGAGACCATCAACCTCCCAAGTTGTCACCCGTTATGGATTACAAACATGCTAAATAGTTATTATATTAATAATTAATAATAATATTCTAAAGTGGATATATCCATTCCAACATATGCAATACTAGCTAAGAATTACCATTATTTCTGTTCATATTTCAAAAATATTATTTTTGGACATTTATTATTTATCGAAATATAATAAAAGAAGAAAAAAAGGTGTCATATTGACACATTTTTGTGATATCAATTTTCTGTATCTTGTGATCATTGCAAGTATTTTGATAATAATAAAATTATTAAATGATGAAGTTTACAAAAAAAAAAATAATAATAATAATTTTTAACAAAAACATAAAATTATTATATAGTTACAAATTAGATTAAAAAATAATTCATTGGCAGCAATTTCTATAGAAGATCTTCAAAAATGCAAGGATCCACCATTGTTAAATTACTTCAATTCCTTCTTGGCCACTGTCCTCTTCAGACAAGCTTCCATCACCCTAGTCCTTTCAGCGTTACTCTTTTATTGCTTTGCATAGAAAAACTCAAATCTCGGTCAGAGCCTCCGAGCGACTAATAAAAGACCCAAGGAGGAGGAAAACCCCCAAGACACCCTCTTCCACCATTTATCCTAGTCCTTCAACAATTGTGTGAGTCTCTCAATACTTACACTCCCTTTAATACAATGAAAACAAAATATTAACTTTATTACAGTTGTGTTTTTAAAAAATTAAAATATTTTAAAAATGGATAATTTTGTATTTTGAAAAGTAATTAAACTACAAAATTAAGAAACTAAAATAAAATGATGTTAATCTCTGGTTTTTTATACTATAAATTTAATTTTAAAGTTTTTACAAATTTTAATAAACTTAATTTCAAATTTGTATTTTAAAATTTAATAATTTAATTAAAAAATTATAAATATTTAATTAAAAATTATTATATAATAAATTTTATCAAAATAAAATAAAACATAATAAACAACTTTTCATTTAAAAAATACATTTATCTTCATCATAATAAATATGAATATAATATTTATAAATTTATAATTAATAAAAAAAAAATATCATAAATTTTTAAAAATATAAATACAATATTTATCAATTTATAATTATTAATAATAAAATATAATATATTTTAATTTTTTAATATACTATATACATTTTACTGGGTATTCCTGACTATTCCCAACCTGGTTACCCACGTCCATTTTCCACCCAAACAACATGTCGTTGATGATGCACAGGGACAAGCGCCCGCCCACTTATTCGAGAGATTCGGTAATGAGGCAGTTGAAATGGGGTTCCAGGTAATTCGAGGCTTCCAAGAAAGCGAGAAAAATTCAACTTTGAACTAAGTTGCAATTAACATTGACCAGACGAAGGAGTAATGGCAGATTTGAAAGTAAATGGACAATATAGAAAAAGGAAATTATGAATAATTTATTTTAAAAAAGTTTTGAAAATTTCAATTTACATTTGTTATATTATTAGTCTCTGTCAAAGCAAGATTATAGTAATGAAGATTATAGTAATGAGTTTGTTATTGATTTGACATTAATTGTTATTGATTTGACATAAATTTTTATTAACTTAAAAACTTTTCATAAAAAACTTAATGTTCTATACAAGAAATATAAATTTTTATTAACTTAAAAAGTTTTCATAAAAAAACCTAATGTTCTCTATAAAAAAATACAAATTTTTATTTTTTAATCTATAAAATAACTTATATTTTTAAATTGTTATAAGTTGAAAAATTTGAAACATTATTATGACCTTCACGTCGTTCAAGATTTTTTCTCGTCGTTTTCCATGCGGCCCCATAAACCGCTCCTCCCGTCCTCTCTTCATTTTTCAAAATAGTCAATACTGTTGTACCTACAATGGTCTCGATCAAAACGCAGCTCTGAACGCCAAATGAAAAACCACAAATCACTTATAATCCCTTCCATAGTGGGAATTTACGCATCATATAATGGCGTAAACCCGCAGCTATGCATTCTGAAAGGAATTTTGAATTAATGCAAGAAATGTACCGAATTTTGAGGAAAACAAGCGCGGACGCGCAGCAGATTGAGGGGAATAGAGTGGAGAGCCGGCAGGGCGAAGTTTCGATCAGTGGTCAATAACCTCAACTCAGGACAAACTTCCCAGCAGCAGCAACGAAGAACACCACCTCTTCTAATTATTCGACTCCAAATACGAATGACGAACGAACACCTTTCCAGCATATAAGCTTTACTACTAGATATAACTAATCTTATTTTATAACGTTCCTCGCCATAAAAAACCTCCAAGGTAATTTATCCTGACGTGGATAACCAGCTGACTAGTACAACTCTTTATCCACGTAATTGACACGGTATCGCCTCCGATTGGGTGTTGGATAGTCCACGTCACCAGAAAACCAGCAAAAGGGCTTATGTGGGTTGTAAGCAAAGTAGGCGGTGTCAACGGTTACATGAGGGATTTCAAAGGTTTTGGACACCCCACACGTGTAGCGGGAGAATTGAACTCGGGGTTAACCAATCTAATGCTTATGCCTCTATTGGTGTTGCATTACTGGCTTTATCCCCTTTTTTTGAGTTTTGAGATTAGGGAAAATACTTTTGTATTTTTTAAACGTGTAAAACTTAATTTGAAATTATTCGAATGAAGATGATTTCAGATTTACTGAAATATTAACAATGCATGGAATTTAATAGTGAGTATGCTAGGGATTTTATTTTGCAATATTATTTTGCAATGGTTAGAAAACAATTTTTATAGTTGTTAGGGGATTTTATTCAGTTGTTGCGTTCTCTTTACCCTACAAGGGCTATGTGTTGTTTCAGAGACTTCAAATTAAAGCTTCTGATGTCTTGTCCATCAATGAGTAGAACCTCTTTTAACGGATCATAGAATCTCTCTATCAGTTCAATGATGGTGGACTTACCGCACCCACTTCCTCTCTTTCATTTTCAAATTTCGATCTTACCTGGCAGGGACTACGCTATCATGCAACTATTGTTAATAATTAGATCTATCCAATTCAACTTCAATTTAAGAAAAAAATAAATCATTGTTATTATTTCTATTTTGTTTTTAGATTATACATAAGTAATACATTATTATAAGTTTCAAGTATTTTATAATTATTTTAACGTTTTTTTAAGCTAAATACAACTACTACTTTAAAATATTCTTAAAAGTAAATATAAAATACATGATCTATCTTAAGAAATAGAAAACAAACATAATACTAATTTAGTAATCACAATCACCAATTTAGAAAACTTAAATGTCAACTATTTTATCTCTAATGCAAGTGAATTGACAATTACAATGCAAAGTCTAACAAGAAAATATCACCTCAAACCCATACAACCAATAAACACTTACTTTACTTAAATATCCACATATTTTCCCATACTGGCAGACTGTCTCAATGGTCATTGGCACAATATCTTAATCAATAATACTGGCAGAGTGTCTCAATTTAAAAAGAATCTGGTGTAATGTCTAAATATAGTGGTTTCGTATCGTTCCACCTTCCAACTATATACAAAGATATATAGTGGTTTCGTATCGTTCCACCTTCCAACTATATACAAAGATATATATCATCTAGTGATAAAAGTTAAAAAGTACTTTGATTCACTAATTCGAGCTATACTTCGATGGGTGGGGAGTAAAGGGTTCTAGGATGTTTGGGATCCTAAGGGTACTATAGAAGAGTCGAAGATGTCATATGAAGGAAGAATTATGCGTAGGGAAATTAATTACAAATTTGCAATGTTTACACTTACATGAAGAGTTTGAAGTTGAATAAGTATAAAAAAGTACATGGAAGACTAAAATAAATCCATGGAGATATCAAAGTAGCACAACAACAACAAGGAACCAAAGGAGCAACCAGAATTAAGATCAAGGTGGTAAGGCCAAAAATGGATTCTATGTCCACATTTCACTAGGATGGATGGATGCTTGTGCTTGGTACAAGTAGACTACATTGTTTAGAAAATCATATTGTATGGTTTCCACTCATGTTTCAAGGTTGAAACATGTGAAGGAGGATGGAATGTAATGTACCTAGGAAGTATAATATGGGGTACCTGAGGAGGTATCCAAGAGGGATTATGAATGCAATGTGACCATAATCATAGAATAGGCCCACTTGGTAGTTGGAGGGTAATAAATAGACCCACTAAGTAGTTAGAATAAATAATATAATAATGGGGGGTAGTTGGCATAGACTCCAAACAATACTCATTATTGTAACTCTACTTTTTTAATTACCCATTTAGTCTTTGAAAGCCTTAACTTAATCTTGCATTTCAAATTTTCAAATTTCAAATGCATTTTAGTTGAAAATTCAATGGAGCACAACCTGATGTAAAGCCCTTAGGAACTTGGAGCATAACTGAAGGCTTAAAAACATAAGCACGGGCCAAAACATGATGAATCAATAATGTAATTGGCACCTAGATCTAACAACAGGGAGAAAGAGATGACCGATAATCAAGGTTTATATCAAGAGTTTGAGGTGTAGGAAGATTAATTGAACAAAAGTGCATGATACCACCTTCCCGCTTAATGTTTATGTGTTTTTTTTTGGTTGGTGTCGGGACATAAGTGTCGTTTCAAAAACCATTTACAAAAGGTTCCAATACCACTTTTGATATCACATCACATCGAAATTTGCTAGCTTGTCATTTGGGTAGTTGGAAACATTAAATATGTTGGTGCACATTAGTGTTTGAGCCTATAGGAAGGTGGCAGGTGTATTTTTGAAGTGGTGTTTTGTTAGTAATATTAATAAAGCACAAAGTCACCAACCTTCATACTATTGTACGAGAAATGTGATACTAAGAACAATGTAATTTTAAAACACTGGAAGATGGATTTCAAAGTGATTTTTCGCAACAAAAGTTTTATTTCACATCAAGGTCATACATGTATTTACAATGAAGACTCTTTTCTATGTGAATACTTCAGGAAATCATATTAAAAGGGTGTTTTTGTTTTACTTTTCTGGTAGTGATTAGTTACATACCAAAATGGCACCTAGGAATACGACAAAGGATTCCTAATAGTCTATTTCAAAGAATCCTAATTTAAAGCACCTTCTTGATAAAGACCGAGATGTTGTTGAAACAGTTTATCGAACAAAACCTTTGAGGAGCTTTAAAACCTAGCTCTATCACGATTCAAGCATAATTCGGAGGAGTTTCCTATTTGGGAATGTGGTCTTGCACATGCCATAGTCCCTACAATCTTTCATTTTCCAGAATTCATTTATATGTGCTCCAATTTATGACCTTGTTCATAGAGTTGTGAAAGATAAGAGTAACATGCATGTTATCTTCCCTGTAGTAGAAAGTTCCATAACAGAATTGTTATCATTACCTAATATCCAAGAGAGGATAGATGATGATGAGCCAGGAAATCATTTTAATTTATTATCAACAGATCAAAAACTCGACTATTTGTCAAAACTATTTCCGGTGGGTGCAAGCATGCCTGAATTAAAGCTTCCTTTAGGTTCCTCTTTATTTAAAGAGCCAATCAGAGAAATGATATCTATGATATGCATGATATTTGGATATGAGAATGACACCTCTGTTGATGATATTATTCTAGGGTTTATCCATATACTAGATCAATAAACCAAGTCCAATTACGATGATTTATTTTTTGATATAATTCATGAGTAGTTGGTTCATTTTGAAAATTTGAAGTGCTTCAGAAATCAATTGCATTTGGTGTATATTCTCATATATCATCAATCAACATATTTTCATCATTTGATGTTAAGGAAGGTAGATCAGGAAGGAAGGTCACTTCTGGATTTTGAATGGACCTAGGTTGTAAGAGATTATGGCCAACGTAACGGTTTTAAGATATTTGTTGATGATTTTATGGTTGTATATTATACCTTGTTTTTCAATGAGCCTCCTCCCAAGTTATTCCCTAAATGAAAGTGTTTATTGTACATTAATCCACATTTGAAATATGGAGATTGGTACATTTCTAAGGATTACATAGTTCTAAGAATCTAATGGTTTGAGTCGAAGGCTTACAAGCTTCTTGTTTAACTAACTCCAATGATTTTTTCTTTAGAGTACATTAGGAAAAGACTTAATTTAATTCATATTCATTTTATCTCAATGAAAAAAATCTTATATTATGTTTCCATCGACAATTTTATCTTTCATTGTTAAAAATAGAACAACTTATACTATTATTGAAGACATGATGAAAGATTTTTAGTTTGAAGAAGATGTTTTTTGGCAATATGATCCATATCAGATAAGCTCTAACATGAAACTTGCAGCTGTCTTGGTATCATATAACCATCATTTAAATGCAGAGAAGGGGAAACTGGAAAACAAAGAGTCCTGGGAAGAAGTGCGACGGATTTTGCAAGAGAAAGATAAAACACCATCAAAGGAAGTAAGTGTCATGGATGTTACAATGGTAACTCCTCGAAAGGAATATTTACAAAAAATAATGTTTGGTGATCCTATGGAGAAGGTACACCAGAACAACTCCAACAAAAAAGAAAAGAATTGATCATGAAGCTAAAGAAGAAGCAAGTAGATTCAAATAGATTCAAAAATGTTTTTATGAAAAACCAATGGTGTCAATCACTCACATTCAAAAATTTAGTGATTCAACATATCAAGGAATAAGAAAATTTTCCTTAGGCAGTGAAGCTTCAAAGAAGTTAGAGTTGTTGAGGAAGAGACTAAAGTTTTTTCAAAAATGGCTCTAAAACAAAGTTGGTCAAGCAAGCCAAAGAGAACTTGTATTCAAAGATTATCCATGAAGGTTATGCTCCCTCAAGTATATTGTATTCCATTGATTATGAAAAAGGCACCTTGCAAATGGATCTTATAAACCAAAGGTTAATAAGCAAGAAAAGGATCTCAAATCTCATGAATATGACACCATTAATTTTACTGTGGATTTTGATCAATTTCGACCCGAGGATAAAATTGAGTGGCATGGACAAATAGGTAACTTAGTGGCTAGAGATCCGATAAAAACATCTAATAATTTGAAAAGGCTAAAGATGAAAATGAGAAAGCTAGAAAATCAAGGAAAAACTAAGAAGGCTACAAACAAGGCTCACTTGGTTTCAATAAATGATTTCGAGCAAAAGTTAATTTATATAGGAACAACAATAGAAAATATATCCAATATATCTTCAATGATAAAAGAAAAGGATAAAGAGATACAAAATCTTAGAGGGAAATTGAATTTACCTACTATTGTATACATCCTTTAACTAAAGAGATAATAGAATTGATAAAAGAAAAGGACCAATTGAAAGATCAAATCAGAATTCTTTTAGAACAAAATGCAAAGTATGAAGAAAATATTGACAAAATCAATGAAGAAAAGGGATCTGCATTATCAATTAAACTAGCCAAAAAGGTAACAATTCCAGATGTTGAGGAAATTCCAGTAGGATCAATTCAAGAGAAAATCATACAACTCAAAAAACAACTATCAACATCTCCATAGGAATTACAAAAGAACAAATGTAATTATGAATGGAAGGTTTCATAAATTGTTTAGTTACACGCACAAGTGGAAAATAAAAATGCATTAATAGACAACAATTATGCTTATATAGCTGAAAAGGACAACAAAATAACTAAACCTAGCTAAAGGATTGTAGAATTTGAAGAAAAGAAGCAAAATTTTAAACAAATATATTATGCAAGAAAATATCTAAAAGGGAAAAAAACAGTGTACCTATGATAAGATAAAAGTGATTTTGTAGTAGATGAAAGTACATATTAATGTGCTTAAAGATACAAAGAGTCTTGAGAGAAGTATGAGCTTAAAGGTTAAAAAGGCTTGGGAGAAGTTGGGAGATAAGGTTAAGATTTCTAATGATGTCATATAATTATTAAAAAACATGACTAATGAAGATCTATAGGTCTTGGATATTAGAGACATAATTGTTTTAGTTATGGACACAAGTACAATGATGTTAAACATAGTTTGATAATTTTAACTCAAAAAAAGTGTCAAGCAGTTCTATAGTTTGGTCAGGATTTCAAAAGTATATTTTTAGAAGCATTTGAACATGGGATTCCTATTTCACGGAATGAGAAAAGATGGTTTTTCCCCACCAAAACTTATGAAGAATCCTTTGAGAAGCAAAGGTCAAATTGTGAAGAATTTGATGATGCAATTGGTCCAATCATGGGAAATTATAATTATTCATGAGAAGTTGTTTAATGATTTCATGTTACTCATTATTCTCAAAAATATTCTGAAGAAATTACACCTTACATGTTTTGATTTATACACAGAATTAGACATTGTTGAACAGAAGATGTTGGGATACAAAATCCCAGATGGGAATTAATGGAAGCAAATGCAAGGTTCATAAACAAAACTCCTTTATTAGCTCCTACTTCTACTTCAGCTCACACGAAAACACCAGTTTCCACAACAACATTAGTATCATCATCGACATTATCATCAACACATGTTTCCACAGCAGTGGGGACACATAAGAAAAAAAATAAAAATGACATGTAGGTCAACCAAATAAAACAATATTCCAAGACAACTATATCTAATATAGATACCATTATTTCACAATGCAATGGGAATGGTCAAAGGAAAAATATGAATACAGGAGAAGGGATCATGATTTGGTATCGTTTTTGGGCTGATGAATGAACCTACTTCACACAGTCTAATCAGTCATTGGATGTCTCAGAAGTGGTTTTTATGAACTAGTGTTTTATTTTTCACAAAGGATCCATCCCTTGTTTGAGAACACGTGTTTCCTCCTAAGAGGTCACAAGTTCAAATCCAAAGGGGGGTAGGGTATGTATACCTTCGTAGACTTTACCAATCAAGTCGTTGGGTGGAGGGAGTCCCTTATCCCAAAAACAAAGGGGTCTTATACACCAATTTGGTGTCTAACTTGGTGGTGACCTTAAATTAGATTATTATTATTATATTATTATTATTAGATTATTATTATTATATTATTATTATTATTATTATTATTATAACAATTATTTTCCTTTAGTTTGAAGAACTTCAAGCTTTGAAGTAAACAATGTTTTATGGATTTACTCTCAAGAAAACCTATTTACATAATCATTCGAAGCTTTATGAAGTTTTAAATACAACATAAGTCTTGTTATTTATTATACTGCCGAAGGCACAGAGGTAGTATATAGCAATGAGTTAGCATTGACTTTC
>SNQJ01S0190226.1:18136-28607 GCA_010110895.2 Picea sitchensis
AAACTATTTTTAATTCTTTTGGTAAGTTACCATTCACCTATGAAATAAGACTCTTTTTCTTTATTTTTTTTTCTTATTTTTTCAAATGTGTAGTTATGAAACCATTTTTAATTCTTTTGGTAAGTTAATTGATAGCTACGGGATTAGAAACCCAATGGATCCGGTGGCACGCTTGTTCGGGCAGCTTGTTGGCATTGTTGGGACAGACTCCCATCCATTTTTTTGGCAAACGTGATTTGGCATACAATTAAACTTGTCAGGAAAATCTCTACGAATGCAAAACCTCCACTATACACTAAAAACTATTATTCAAAAAACCAGTTGCTTATGGAGACATATGATAGAAACGCTGGGCTCCAAAATAAATTTAGGTTTTGTTGAAATGACATATTTTAATTATAGGAACGAGCTAAATCACTCTCACACTCTCTAAGGGAAATGAGAAACCTCAAAGGCAAAGGAAACTCGGTAAGTTTACATAGATTTGAGTAAAATTTCTTTTATTATCTTCGGAGGCAGTATATCGCAGTCTGCTGCACTTGTTTATTCACATGATGACTTATATCATTATGAATGTTAGCTTTATATATTGATGTTTTAAATTCCCTTATTCTGGTTTCATGTTTACATTATTTACTATTGAAGTGTGATGAAGTCGAGGAATAATTATTGATATTATATCGAAGTTTTCTTTGATATTTTTTATTTTCCTTCTAGTTATATCTTTACTTTTTTGTATCTCATTATTATGAAATATTCTCTGTGTTGAGAAAATACCTTTTAGAAGGATTAATACTCATTCTTCTTTTATTTTTCAATTTTGTATTCACCTTTAATGTTGGTTAAACAAGAATATGGTGTCCTTTGTGTAAATCATTACATTTGTTCATTAAATGATTTTTGAACTCTTTATTTCTTTAGTTATTTTCAATCAACTATTTCAACTCTTGTACTTGAAATACACCCCATTCTTCAATTTTATTTGAAGAACACTTTAATACAAAATCTTTACAATCAAGAGGGTTGCCCCTCAAGCTACTAGAATTTTTCAGATAGTGTAAAGTAGGAAGAATATTTTTCCTCATAGGTGCCTTGCCAATATTCTTCTCTACAGAACAACATGACAAGCAATACTCATGAGAAAAGTATAAATACATGAGTATCGTTGTATTGAGACATGTTGGATGTCGAGTACTATATTGTAGTGATTATGGCTTATGGAGTCATTCTTTCCATAAAGAGTATTTGATGATCTTACCCTATCTTGAGGTTTCTCTCTATATTATTTTGTTGTCTATTGTGTGGATGCATTTTGGTATTTCTAAAGTCTAGGGTTGTCTTTTATCTTTATCTACAAAGGTTCACTACAATCACCCATAACCCATGCCCAACATATTTCTCGCTTGTGATTCGGATTTAGGAGCGGAACGAATTGGTTATAGACTGAATACAATAAACACGGAGATATGAATAATAAAACATATATCCAGTGAACAATATCTTCTATTAAATAAATGAAATAGGTTGAAACTGTAAAATTGCAGAATTGAAACACTTGCTCGAATGGTGGTATCTATCTCTAAGAAGAGTTGTGGCTTCTACGTGCATTGATCTAAGAAAAATGAATTACAATGAGGCTCTAGAGGAATTTTTGACATTACTCATGAATTATGAAACCCTAGATATCCAAAAACCTAACTCTAGGAGGTGAAACGTCAAAAGTCATGTGGGGCCCTATGGGTAAGTTGGTACCTCAAATTTCTGGGGTCATAACATTTTCATACGACCTCCGTTTTAGGTGCGTGATAGCCCATTGGAAAGGTCTTTCAGAGAGATACACATTATGCCATCAAAATTTGACTATGTCTACATTTTGACTGTGGTGAGCCAAAATAACATTGTTTAGCCCTCCAAAATGGCCCTGGAAGTACAACAAGATGTGTTGACATGAAAACATACAAAATAATCCATTTGGATTAGGTGTGAGGCCACTAATATCCACCTAGAAGATGTGTAGGGCTTCAAAAAACCCTAGAAGTGTAGAACCCACAATTACAAAGAAGTACAGAAGAGCGCGTTGAACAAAAAGTGTACAAGAGGATCCAGTTGGAATAGCTGGGTGGCCACCAATATCCACCTGGATCAATCCTTCCCCCTGAGGAATCAATGGTCTCCATTGTGTTGAGTTCCCCCATTAGGTGAGGAAAATTCTGCTAGAGTTGGCCTTGGGTGAGCCACTTGCGTTGGTGTAGGAGTTTCCCTGCCTTAAAAACCCAATAAAGTTGGATCCTCTAATTGCGAGTTCCCTTAACCTGTGTTTCCACTATATGATTAGTGAATGATTGTTCCATGCATTCAGGGTTGAGCTTTGTTGGTGTCATTTGTTCTGTGATCTCTGAGGTGTAAAATAATTGTGGAAAATATGGCCGAAGGAGGCCCACATTGAAAACTGGGTGCAGGCCAAGGAGGGTGGAGTGTTGAGCTCAAAAGAATTGCTACCCAAAACCTTGGTGATAGCGGGTGAAGCTGCCAATGGGGCCCCGTGAGATGCTCTTTCTACAAATGTAACCAGAATTTTTCGCCAACCTAAAACTGGTGTGGTAGCCTGTGTTGATCATGGTGTTTCTTGTACTTAGCATTGGATTTCTGCAAAATCTCTTGGACCTATTGACAAATGTGTTGAATCCACTCAATGAATCTGGTGGCTTTGTCACTCTCAGAATGAACATGGGAAGAATTTGTCTGTGTGGTGGAAAGAGGTAGTAAAACATCCATGGGACCCAAGGGTTGGAATCTCAGCCCCACCTGAAATGGGCTATGGTGGGTGGAGCTATGGAGAGCCCTGTTGTAATTATGTTGAACATAGGGGAGACTCTCATCCCATGTACGTGGATGCTTAGATTTGTACATGTGTAGGATGTGCATAATGATCTGATTGACAACCTATGTTTGGTCGTTTGTTTGGGGGTGGAAAGAAGTGGATTTAGTGAGCTTGGTGTCCAGCAGTGACCAGAGACTCAACCAAAATGTGTTGAGGAACCTGTTGTCAGAGATGATGGTATGTTGTATCCCAAAATGGACCTAAACTTGTTCGAAGAAGAGCTTGGCAGTATCTGCCACTGTGGTATTCTTCTTGCAGGCCGTGAGGATGGCCATCTTCAAAAACCAATCAACGACAACAAATATGTAGTCATTTCCTTTCTTGGTGGAAGGAAGGCCAGACATGTAATCCATTAAGACGGATTCCCAAGGTTTTTCAGGAGTAGGAAGAGGGGTGTATAAGCCTTTATTCTTGATGGTTGGCTTCGAAATGGCATAGACAGTGAATAATATGATATACTTGTTGACATCCTGTCAAATTTTTGGCCAATAAAAACATTTCTAAAGAACAACCAAAGTTTTCTCCACACCAAATGTCCTGCCATACGAATGTAGTGGGCTTCCCAGATCAACTTTGCATGCTTGGTTGTAGGAACACATAGATGGCCCAAATGGCATAATGGTCCATCTTGAATGTGAAAATTAGTGACAGTCACACCTGTACCCACTAGTTTATAGGTGGTGGAGAAGTATGGATCTTGTTGATAAAGTTGGGGCCACTTAGATGCCTCTTGTACACAGGAATGGAGCATATTGGTGAGTGCAACCACAGGAGGTCGACTGAGGTAGTCAACGACATGATTTGAGATCCTTTTCTTATACTCGATGTTGAGATGGAACTGTTGCATGTAGGTGGGACACTTCTGATGGTGATCATTCTGCAATTTCCCCTGTGTCTGTATGAACTACAGGGGCTTGTAATCAGCGTGGATGATTGTCTCCTTTCCCAAAATGTAATGTTTCCATTAACGACAGGCTTGTACAATGGAATACATTTCCTTGTCATAGGTGGGGTATTTCCGGATAGTATCTAAGAGTGTCTCACTATGGTATTCCATCGGATGGTCATGTTGAGTGAGAACTGTGCCTACAACATAGTCAGATACATCAGTCTCAATCTCGAACGGTTGTTGCATATCGGGCAAGGAGAGTATTGGATTTGAGCACAAGTGATGCTTTAAATCATCGAATTCTCGTTGTTGTTCCTTCCCCCACATGAACTTTGCCCTACCACCAACCTTGGTCACCTGAATAAGGGCCCATTAAATATGGGAGAATACCAACACAAACCGTCGATAGAAGTTGGTCAGTCCCAAGAAGCTCTGAAGCTCAATTAGTGTGGTTGGGGCTAGACAGTCACAAATGACTTGGATCTTAGCTGGATCAACATGTAACCCATGCTCATCAATAATGTAGCCCAAGTATTGGACCTTGTTCATGCCAAAAGAGAATTTTTCCAGGTTGACATATAGCTTGTGTTGCCATGGAGTGCTCAAAACCTGTTGAATATGCCGCATGTGCTCCTCCCAAGTTCTGTCGAAGATGAGGATGTCATCCAAATATACCACCACAAAGGAGTTGGTGAAGGGTCGCAATACATCATCCATCAACCTCATAAAATTGGTTGGTGCATTTTTTAGGCCAAAGGGCATGACTAACCATTTGAAAAGACCTTATTTAGATTTGAAGGTTGTCTTTCATACATCAGTTGGTTTTTTGGGAACCTGGTGGTAGGTAGACTTTAGGTCAATCTTGCTGAAGAACTTTTCCCCCTTTAGTTGGTCAAGAAGGTCATCAATCCTGGGATTTGGGTACTGGTTCCTGACTGTGATTTTTTTTAAGGCTCTATAATTAATGCAGAGTCGCCAAGTCTCATCCTTCTTATCCACCAATACAATTGTGCTTCTGTAGGGGGAGGAGTTGGGTATGATGTGCCCCTTTTGAAAATCTCTTGGATCTAACGCTTGATTTCGTCATTTTCCATCATCGAGCGATGATAGACTGGTCCATTAGGTATAGGTGCACCAGGGGTCAAATCAATTGGATGCTTGACTTGGCAGTGCGGTGGTACCCCGGTGGGTGAGGAGAAGATGTCTCTATATTCTTCCACGATCCTGTCCACTTTCTTCTGTGCAAAGAGAGGCTCTGTGTAGAGGCCACAGATGTGGCAATGACCTTATGCTTACTATGAGCACGAATCACAAAGATGATGAAATTCCAAGTCTGTGAAATGACCTTACTGCATTTCTTAGCAAAGATTAAAGAAATAGCAGTAGGCGGCACTACCTCTGGTATCCTATACAATTATCTACCCAAATTAATAATAACACTATGGGGTCTAGACTCATACACAACATGACGCTTCCGCAAATATGGTTGTCCTAAAAGAACATCACAAAATTCAAGGGGAGCAATATCACACAATACCTCATATTTGAAAGGCTTGATTTCGTAGGGTAGATGACACTGTTGGCTGACACTAAGATATCTTCCTTGGCGAAGGCATCCGATGGTGTAGGGATGTGGGTGCGGTGTCATTGGAAGGTCCAACCTCTTGACAACCTCTTCTAAAATCAGATTATTTTGACTGTCCCTATCGATAAAGAAATGAAGCGGAGCCCCCTTTATCCACATCTGCGAGTAAAAGAAGAGTTCCCCTTCCTATGGTTCTTCTGGTTCACTTGGACGGATTTTGGTGGTAGCGAAAATGGCACTGGATTCATCATCGATAATCTGCTTCCCTCCTTTTGGATCTGATTCAGAATCAGAATCGACCTCCTACTCAGAAGCCTTCATCTCAGCCACAAGTGACTGCTTGGAGCGACATTCTTCAATGTTGTGCCAAGGGATTTTATGGTACTAACACCATTTTCCCATGTACTTCTTCGTCTTCTCATTTCCCTTCTTTTGTTGCGGCTTGGACTGGTTTTCCTGAGAGAGACCATATCGGCTCAGTCCCTTGTTGTGTGGGTTTGGGCAGCCTTTTCCCTACTTCGACTGTGAGGAGTTTCCAGATGCAAACTCTCGCCTCTTCTAATTAAATATATGCCCGATTTTGACAGTGTAGCTATAAGTCGTGACCAATGAGGCGATGTACAAAAATTCCATTTATGTTTGAATGTATCTATGAAAAAAACCGTGGCATTTGAGCACCAGATGATGCTTAGAGTCTTTGATACCCAATTTGATGCGAGGGGTTTGGAAAATATTGGTGAAATCTAGTACTGTATGGTCCCTTACTTAATGCAAGGTGGTCCATCTGGTATACTGGTCCTCATCTCTTCCAACAGGGTAGTATTGTTCTTTAATGGAATGCTCGAAGGAATCCCATGTAGGGGCCACCACAAATATTGCAGATTCCTCTGCAACCCTTTTCTCAAAGTAAGTATCCCACCAGTCCTTAACATGGGGGATGGCCTTGAGGCGTGCAAAAGTAATCTTTTCATTATCGAAAAAATTGTGGACCGAAAAATAACCTTCGAGCAGATTCAACAATTTATCTACAACATCTACATCTATTAATCCTTCAAATAATGGAATATAAAAATTTACCTATATCTTGAAGGGCGTTGCATGGCAGCTTAATGAAGATGCTTCTCTTATGGGCAACTTTCGAAGGATCTGTGCAAAGTTGTCCATCATTTTGTTCCTTTGAACCGTGAGGGTTTCCTCAAGCAACATTTTAATAGGATCTCCTACTCCATCATATTTATTTCCATCTCCCATGGATTGTTGTCGGGCTCGACGCGACGAATATTGCAACGACTCGATTGGTTTGACTCCCAACTTCTTGTACCAAGATCTTGTCGGGGACATGCACGAAGAAAAATAAATGAAGAGCAGACCGCTATGATACCACTGATCCAGATTTAGGAGTGGAACGAATTGATTACAGATTGAATACAATAAACACAAATATATGAATAATAACACAGATATCCAGTGAACAATATCTTCTATTAAATAAATGAAATAGACTGAAACTGTAAAACTGCAGAACTGAAACACTTGCTCGAATGGTGATAGCTATCTCTGAGAAGAGATGTGGCTTCTAAGCGCATCCTTCTAAGAATAATGAATTACAATGGGGCTCTAGATGCCTTTTTGATATTACTCATGAATTCCAAAACACTAGACATCCAAAAACCTAATCCTAGGAGGTGAAACGTCAAAAGTCATGTGGGCCCTTATCGATAAGTTGGTACCTCAACTTCCTGAGCTCGTAAATTTTTCATACAACCTTTGTTTTAAGCACGTGATAAGTTGTTGGAAAGGTCTTTCAAAGAACTACACATTTCACCGTCAAACTCTCACTCTGTCTATAGTTTTACTATGGCGAGCCAAAAAAACATTGTTTAGGCCTCCAAAACAGCCCTAGAAGTACAACAAGATGTGATGACATGAAAAAATACAAAATAAGCCAGTCGGATTACGTGAGAGGCCACTAATATCCACCTGGAAGATGTGTAGGGCTTCAGACATCCCCAAAAGTGTAGAATCCACAATTACAAAGAAGTATAGAAGAACATGTTGAACAAAAAAATAGACAAGAGGAGCCAGTTGGAATATGTGGGTGGCCACCAATATCCACCTAGATCAACTTGAAAAACAAGTGTTAACAATTCCTTTACAGGTGAACAACCTTCCTTATCAAGTCAATGTAGAAATGAACATCATCATTGTAATTATTGCTTCAAGTTCCCTAGATCCACATCAACTTCATGAACTCCTCCTTCCTAAAACACTAGTAAGAAAGCCTCCAAGGCTATCAAACAAATATAGGTAGTCTTCTAGTGATAATTGAAAGTAAACAAGCCCACACTCATCCTCCTATACATACTGTTGAACTCCAAACCATGAGTCTAATACAACACAACCAAATTAGGGGTACACATGCCTATGTATGATTTACAACCATACACTTGTTGCATGCAACATCATAAAAACTTTAATATACAAGAAATTACATAAGAGACCAATCCAATATTCGAACCCAACAAATCTTTAGTGACCTTCATGCTCTTTCCAAGAACTACCTCTTGAAAACATCGCCATACATTGACATGTATTGTCACACCATTTGAGGCTCTCTTAGCCATGCAATACTCTTACACTAACCAAGTAACTAGTATGCACCAAGATAGTTCCTCAACACTTAATAATCACCTTACATGTGATCCTCCTTCAAGCTTTTCACACATACATTAAATTTTCGATATTGACACACAATTCTCTTAAGTTGGAAATATGGAAAATAGATATATCCACTCCAACATATGCACTACTAGCCACATAGTGAAAACATGAAAAGGGTAACATTCTTGCTTGGATTTGCATAGAATTACCATTATATTGATGGTCATATTTCAAAAATATTATTTCTGGACATATAGTGGGATACATGTGATATTTTTATTAAGTTCATATACTTTAAAATTTTAGGTAACCATAATGATACACACACACATTGAGTGTGTGGGTGCAAAAACTACGGAGTATTGCATTGACTAATTTTGTTGATTATTAGGATTTAAGAAATAATTTTTATTATTTATCAAAATATAATAAAAGAAGAAAAAATGGTGTCATATTGACACATTTTTGTGGCATCAATTTTCTATTTCATGTGATCATTACAAAGAAAATTAAAAATACATTTTCTAAATAAATTCTTATTTTTTCGTTTTTCGTTTTTTATTTTTTTTTTAATTTTGATGATATTGAATTTTCATTACTACTATTTTGATAACAATAAAATTCTTAAGTGATGAAGTTTAGAATACAAATACTAAAAAATGGTAATTCTTAACAAAAATCTAAAATTCTCATATCATTACAAATTAGATTCAAAGATGAATTCATTGGTAGGAAGTTCCATAGAATATCTTCAAAAGTGCAAGGATATATCAACAAACTCTATTATTTTCATTGACTAAAGACTCTCCTTGAGATAATTTCTGAGTAGAGAGTTCATTTTAACTCATAAACTCTCAAACTAAAGATTAATGTATTTTTTGCAAAAAAAAATCATATCATTTTAGTTGACACTTTTAAACTCTTTATTAAGAGTTTTTACTTCATTAATGTTTTCACTATAATACACTCTTAATGTAAAAAATTCTAACCTAAAATAAAACTACATAAGGTCTTAAGTCTAATTTTTTTTAAATGTTTTGGTCTAGACTCTTAACCAAATATTATATGCACCATTGCTTCAAAATATCTTATTCCAAAATATTATATACACCATTACTTCAACATATCTTATTCCAAAATTCATCATCCATCCTTACTTCTTCACCCTATACACACATTTGTAATAACCCACCATTAAAACAAATTATATCATTACACCCCAAAAAGAAAAGCATTATGTGAAGTACAAAATGCATAAACTAAGTAAGAAGCATATGGATAAACAAAAAGTGTGCAAATAATAAAATACTACATTGTGATAGAGTAAAGATGACCTACCTTCCACTTAAAAAATGATAAACAAACATGATACCACAGATGACCTTCCACTTAAGAAATGGTAAACAAACATGATACCAAAGGGCATCCATACCAAACTGAGTTTGGTCCTTCTAATTCAGTAATCACAATCACCATCATTATTGACGATTTCCAAGACTTTAATGTCAACCATTTTGTCTTTAATGCAAGTGAATTGATAATTGTAATGCATATTCTCACCAAAACAATATCACCTCAAACACATATCCAATAAACACTTACTTCACATAACCATCCACATATTTTCACATCTAGTACCTTAAACTTATAAATCACAAAAAACAATATCACCTCAAACACATATCCAATAAACACTTACCTCACATAACCATCCACATATTTTCACATCTAATACCTTAATCTTATAAGTCACAAGTCAAGTCAAATGACCCTTACACAATTTTTTTATCAAATTACTAATTTAAAATAATTTAATCAAATCTCCATTAAAAAAATAATAATATGTAAATATATAGAATTGAGTACTCACAATCACCATCATCTTCAATTTCCAAAACTTTAATATCAACTATTTTATCTTTAATGCATTTTGTCGGATTGACAACTACATTACATAGTCTCACCAAAGCAATCACCTCGAAGACATACAACCAATAAACAGTTACTTCACATACAAACAAATACAACCAAAAAATTTAACTACTTACTCCTCTGGCGGACTGTCTCAATTATGAAAAAAAAATTCAGCCATCCAGCCAACTGGCGGATTGTCTCAATTTAAATAAAAATATCTCGGCCACATTTCCTACACTGAAGCCCTAGTCTCCCTAATCCGAGGTATTAGTCTCCTTAGCATTTCATTCGTGTAGGCATACTACACAGCCCCGCTTCCCCATCGATGGAAAACGGAAGGACAAATTCTAGAATCTGTACGCATGTCTCGGAACTGAACTGAGAGGAGCTGTTTGCGGAGCTTATAAAAGTCGCCATTTACTTGGAGGAGATTGCCTGGTCGTGCCCTATCTTGTGCTATTTGGATCTGTAGATATCCGGTCATATCAGTATTGATTTTTAGTTGGTGCTAAGGAGGCTAAATCCTTAAAGGAATACGGCC
>SNQJ01S0190226.1:28617-41583 GCA_010110895.2 Picea sitchensis
CACTTATTATAGGAGATGTTTGTTGAATACTATACAAAGATATTTTAGGTTCTAGCAACTATTTCACAAAATTTGGATAGATTTATAAAATTTTAATGAAATGAAATAAATTTGTTCTCAATTTGGTTGAGTATTCAAATAGAATTGGAGTGTATTATTGAACTAATCATTGTAAGAATTTAATTAATTTGATTAATTACTTTTTAAAGTGTTAAGGAATTCTATGTAAGTAAAAATAATTCTTTTTTTCTAAAGTGATTATAAATACTTACATTATTCATTAACGAATCTCTTATGGTGGAAAAGATTTCTAAGTGTCAAATCCATACACAATTAATGGTTCTCAAGGACCTAAGTTTGATGAAAGACCGAAGGCCCATCCTAGTTAAGACTCCAAGAACCAATAATAAGAATCATGTAGGATAACATAATCACAATAGAAATAAAAGGGTTGAAACCTCACATTACTCCATCCAAAATGAGCATGGTTCATTATAATGACAATCACAACATGCCACAAGGGTTTCTTAATACAAAATCAACACATAAAATATAAGTGCACAATAAAGCCTCACATCAAATGAAAATATACCTCAAATTCTCCATTAAGCTTGCCAAAATGTTGTGCAATGTAGTCTAAGAGGAGATATCCTAAATCCCCAAATTCTCCAACCTTTACAATGGAGAGAGAGAGAGAGAGAGAGAGAGAGAGAGAGAGAGCTCTTATTTATAGAACGAGTCTCTTCTCTTATACAATAAAATATTATTATTTGCTAACTAACTCCATAACAAGTCAAAAATATATTATAATAATTCATTAGTTAGATCTCTCCTCAATCCATGGTTGACCATGTTACAACATGTGCATTAGCCTCTCCAAAGCAATTCACCCTCATCCAAAAATAGTAGTAGTATGCACCAAATAATGCTCATCAAGGGGACGCACCAAAAAAAATAGCCATCAAGACAATTCAAATGTCAAGTGTCCACATGGAATGTTCCCTCCAAACTTGTGCATGCATGCAACCACTCCACATGTGTGAATTCCAAGGTAGCCAACTCCATGGATGAATGTGAAAGATGAAAAGAGGATGGATATTCCACAACAAAGTATGTGATCAACTCTCCAAAATAGAAAGTATATCATCTCTCCACAAGTGTGCCTGCCCTTGCTTCCCTAGCCTTGTATTGCCTTGCCTTGTCTTGCCTTGCTTACCTAGCCCTGCCTTACCTTTCCTTCCCTTGCCATTCCTTTCCCTGTCTTACCTTACCTAAACCTAGACCTATACCTAGACCTTTCCGAGCCATGCCTTGCCCTGTCTTACCTTTACTTTCCTTCCCATGTCTAGCCTTTCCTTGCCTTTCGTTGCCATGCATTACCTTGCCTTTCCATGCCTTTCCTTTCCTTGCCTTGCCATGTATAGCCTTGCCCTGCCTTGCATTTTTATGCCTTGCCTTGTCATGCCATGCCAATCCTTTCATTTTCTTGCCTTGCATTTCCCAATGTTGCATTTCCTTGCCTTGTCTTGCCTTGCATTGTCTTTCCTTGTCATGCCATCCCATGCCATACCTTGCCTTGACATGTGAATTTTTTGGATCAGATGCGAAATTTTGGGATCTTGTAGGCATTCCTGGCGAACATCTTGGAGCGAATCTGGTACAATGAAGGAGAGGGAAAAAAGGGACCCTTCATCTTCATATTTTCTTGAAGGAGAGGGAAAAAAGGGACCCTTCATCTTCATATTTTCTTGAAGGAGCGTCAACAACCACATTTTGTTTTCCTTTCTTGTAAATGATATCATAATCATATCCAAAGAGATTAGTCACCCATTTTTGTTTCTCCAGAAAATACTTGAGGCTTTGATGATCTTTCTTAATTTGGAAGTGTTGCCCCAATAGAAAAGGGTGTCAGAGATCTACTGCATGCATAATAGCCAACATTTCCTTTTCATATATTGATTGGACCAAATGTCGCTCTGAAAAAAAAAATTTGGTAAAGGCCAAAGGCCGACCATATTGCATAAGGACTGCTCCAATTCTTCTCCCAGAAGCATCACATTCTAGGACAAAGTTCTTTTTCAAATCAGGAAGGGCCAGGACCAGAGTGGTGCACATAGACGCCTTCAAGTCTTGAAAGGCATGATCAGCTGTGGGAGTCCAAGTGAAAGAATTATTTTTAAGGAGGGCAGTGAAAGGCACCAAAATATATTCATAATTCTTAACAAACTTGTGATAATAGCTTGTTAAACCTAGAAAACCATGCAATATTTTGAGAGTCTTGGGGTGAGGCCAATATTACATAGCTTCAACCTTCTTAGGGTCCACCCTGACACCTTCCTTGCCAACAATATGACCCAAGTACTCGACTTCCGAGGCTCCAAAAGTTACATTGTTTGAGGAAACATTGGTGCTAAGAGAGTAGATGCATAACTCAATCCACATGAGAAAGATGGGTTGTCCAGGTTTCATGATAGATGAGAATATCATCAAAGAAAACTAAGACAAAATTATGGAGAAAAGGATAGAATACATGACTCATGAGGCTTTGGAACACGGGTTACAAGGGTGGCCAACAATGTGCTCTTAAGTACCATTTGTAGTTCCTACGTGTATGCTCCCCCAACTCCAGATTCATGCATTGAACGACATATCTTTGTAGCTTTAAGACATCAGAATACGTCTCTACCCTGAAAAAAAATAAAATTATCCCACAATTTTCTACCAAGGAATGTGCTATGATACCACTTGTAAGGTACTAGATCTATTATAATAGCATGAAACGAAAATATTGCAGAGAATAACAACGGAACAACAAGATAGATGAACCCACAACACCAAATAATACCTTTATCGATAGGAAACAATGTTCACTTGCCTCTTCGAGGGGGCAACCTCCAGCAGAGCAGCACTCTATTACAATAATTCTCAAGAAAAACCTTCTCATACCCTCTACTCATATTTATACTATTTATACTAAATCTATCTATCCAAAAGAACAGTCTAGACGAAGATCCTTGTAGAAGAAGAAGCTTATATTCGGTCTTCTTACATTTAACTTATTGTTCCTTATTGATAGGCCTCATTAATATTGGCGTTTACTACATGGAAATATGTTATTCTACCTATGTGAGGGGTTAGGGAGGTTAGGTCCCTAACATCATGAATTTAAAGAAGAAGCAAATAGATTGAAATATATTGAAAAATGTTTTCTTGAAAAAACGATGGTGTCAATCACTCACATTCCAATATTTAGTGATTCAACATATCAAGGAATAAGAAAAGCTTCCTTAGGTAGTGAAGCTTCAAACAAGATACAATTGCTGAGAAAGAGACCATTTCTTTACAAAAAAGGCTCTAAAAAACAGTTGGCCAAGCAAACCAAAAATGAACTTGTATTCAGAGATTATCCATGAAGGTTATGCTCCCTCAAGAATATTATGTTCCATTGATTATGAAAAAGGAACCTTGCAAATGACTATTTTGAAACCAAAGGTTAATAAGAAAGAAAAGGATCTCAAATCTCATGATTATGAGACCATTAATTTTACTCTGGATTTTGATAAATTGCCACCCGAGGGTAAAATTGAGTGTCATAGACAAATAGGTAACATAGTGGCTAGAGATCCGATACAAACATATATTAATTTGAAAAGGCTAAATATTAAAATGAGAAGGCTAGAAAATGAAGTACGAATTAAGAAGGCTACAAAGTTTCAATAAATGATTTGGAGCAAAAGTTAATTTCTTTAGGAACAACAATAGAAAATAGATCCAATATATCTTCAATGATAAAAGAAAAGGATAAAGAGATTCAAAATCTCAGAGGCAAATTGAGTTAACGTACTATTGTACACAACCAAACTAAAGAGATAGTAGAATTGGAAAAAGAAGAGGACCAATTGAAAGATCAAATCAGAATTATTTCAGAACAAAATGAAAAGTATAAAGAAAATATTGACAAAATAAATGAAGAAAAGGCAACTGCATTATCAGTTAAACTAGCAAAAAAGGTAACAATTCTAGATTTTGAGGAAATTCCAGACGGATCGGATCAAGAGAAAATCATACAACTCAAAAACCAATTGTCAACAACTCCATAGGAATTACAAAAGGATGAAAGTAATTATCAATGGAAGGTTTCAAAAATTGTTGATTTACAAGCATAAGTGGAAAAGAGAAATGCATTAATTTAGACAAAAAAATATTCTTATATAGCTGAAAAAGATAAAGAAATAACTGAAGCTAGCCAAAGGATTGTCGAATTTGAAGAAATGAAACAAAAGTTGAAACAAAGAATTTATGAAAGAAAATGTCTGATAGGAAACATTGTATCTATGATAAGATAAAAGTGATTTTGTAGCAAATCAAAGTACATATTAATGTGCTTAAAGATACAAAGAGTCTTGAGAGAAGTATGAGATTTTAGGTTAAAATGGCTTGGGAGCAGCTAGGAGATAAGGTTAAGATTGCTAATGATGTCATATATGTAGTAAACAACAAGACTAATGAATATCTAGAGGTCTTGATTATAGACATAATTGCTTTAGTTATGGACACAAGTACAATGAATGTTAAACATAGTTTTATAATTTAAACTAAAAAAAATGTCATGTAGTTCTACAATTTGGTCAGGATTTCAAAAGTAGATTTTTAGAAGCATTTGAACTTGGGCTTCCTATTCCACAGAATGAGAAAAGATGGTTTTTCCCCATCAAAAATTATGAAGAATCCTTTGAGAAGAAAAGGTCAAATCATGAACAATTTGATGATGCAACTGGTCCAATCATGGGAATAATTATTCATGAGAAGTTGTTTAATAATTTCATGTTACTCGTTATTCTCAAAAATATTCTGAAGAAATTACCCCTTGCATGTTATGATTTATACACAAAATTAGATATTGTTTGACATAAGATGCTAGGATACAAAATCCCAAAATGGAATGAATGGAAACAAATGCAAGGTTGAGAAACAAAACGCCTTTATTATATCCTACTTCTACTACAACTCACACGACAACACCAGTTTCCACATCAACATTATTATCATCATCGACATTAGCATCAACACATGTTTCCACATCAGTGGGGACACATAAGCAAAGAAAGAATAATTGCATGTAGGTCAACGAAATAAAACAATATTCCAAGACAACTATATATCTAAATATAGATACATTTATTTCATAATGCAATGGGAATGGTCAAAGGAAAAATATAAATTCAGGAAAAGGGCTCATGATTTGGTATCGTTCTTGGGCTGATGAATGAACCTGCTTCACACAATATAATCAATCATTGGATGTATTAGAAGTGGTTTTTATGAACTTGTGTTTTATTTGTCACAAAGGATTCATCCCTTGTTTGAGAACATGTGTTTCCTCCTAAGAGGTCACAAGTTCAAATCTAAAGGGGGGTAGGGTATGTATACCTTTGTAAACTTTACCAGTCAAGTCGTTGGGTGGAGGGGGTCCATTGTCCCACAAACAAGGGGATCGCATACACCAATTTGGTTTCTGGCTTGGTCGTGACCTTAAAATTAGATTATTATTATTATTATTGCAACAATTAGTCTCCTTTAGTTTGAAGAACTTCAAGCTTTGAAGTCAAAAATATTTTATGGGATTTACTCTCAAAAAAACCTATTTATGTAATTATTTGAAGCTTTGAATAAAACATAAGTCTTGTTATTTATTCACATTATGACTTATATCATTATGAATGTTGGCTTTATATATTGATGTTTTAAATTCCTTTATTTCAGTTTCATGTTTACAGTATTTACTACTGAAGGGTGATGAAGTCAAGGAATAATTATTGATATGATATCGAAGTTTTCTTTGATATTTTTTATCTTCCTTCTAGTTATATCTTTACTTTTTTGTTTCTCATTCTTATGAAATATTTTCTATGTTGAGAGAATACCTATTAGAAGGATAATGCTCATTATTTTCTTATTTTTCTATTTTGCATTCATCTTTAATGTTGGTTAAACAAGAATATGGCGCCCTTTGTGTAAATCATTACATTTGTTCATTAAACGGTTTTTAAACTCTTTGTTTCTTTAGTTATTTTCAATCAACTATTTCAAGTCTTGTACTTGAAATAAACCCCATTCTTCAATTTTATTTGAAGACTTGTTTAATATAAAATCTTTACAATCGAGAGGGTTACCCCTTAAGCTATTGGAATTTTTCAGATAGTGTGAAGTAGGAAGGATATTTTTCCTCATAGGGTACCTTGGCCATATTGTTCTCTATAGAACAACATGACAAACAATACTCATGAGAAAACTATAAATATATGAATATCATTGTATTGAGACATGTTGGATGTTGAGTACTATATTCTAGTGATTATGGATTATGGAGTGATTCTTTCCATAAGGAGTATTTGATGGTCTTACCCTACCTTGAGGTTTCTCTCTATATTCTTTTGTTGTCTATTATGTGGATGCATTTTGGTATTTCTGAAGTTTAGCATNTAAACGGTTTTTAAACTCTTTGTTTCTTTAGTTATTTTCAATCAACTATTTCAAGTCTTGTACTTGAAATAAACCCCATTCTTCAATTTTATTTGAAGACTTGTTTAATATAAAATCTTTACAATCGAGAGGGTTACCCCTTAAGCTATTGGAATTTTTCAGATAGTGTGAAGTAGGAAGGATATTTTTCCTCATAGGGTACCTTGGCCATATTGTTCTCTATAGAACAACATGACAAACAATACTCATGAGAAAACTATAAATATATGAATATCATTGTATTGAGACATGTTGGATGTTGAGTACTATATTCTAGTGATTATGGATTATGGAGTGATTCTTTCCATAAGGAGTATTTGATGGTCTTACCCTACCTTGAGGTTTCTCTCTATATTCTTTTGTTGTCTATTATGTGGATGCATTTTGGTATTTCTGAAGTTTAGCATCGTCTTAAATTATCTTTATCTACAAAGGTTCACTACAATCACCCATAGCCCATACACAACATATTCCCCACTTGACAAACATGTGTTAACAATTCCTTTACATGTGAACAACCTTCCTTATCAAGTCAATGTAGAAAGAACATCATAATTGTAAATATTGCTTCAAGTTCCCTAGATCCACATCAATTTCATCAACTCTTCCTTCCTAAAACACTACTAAGAAAGTCTCCAAGGCTATCAAACAAATCTAACTAGTCTTCTAGTGATAAGTGCAAGTAGACACGCCCACACTCATCCTCCTATACATAATTTTGAACTCCAAACCATGATTCTAATACAACACAACCAAATTAGGGGTATCCGTGCCTATGTATGATTTACAACGATACATTTGTTACATTCAACATCAAAAAAAAATTAATATAAGTACAAGAAATTACATAAGAGACCAACCCCAATTGTCGAACCCAACAAATATTTAGTGAAATTCATGCTCTTTCCAAGAACTACCTCTTGAAAAAATCACCATACATTGCCAGGTATCGTCACACCATTTGAGGCTCTCTTAGCCATGCAATACTCTTACACTAACCAAGTAACTAGTACGCATTGATATAGTTCCTCAACACTTAATAATCACCTCACATGTGATCCTCCTTTGAGATTTTCACACAGACATTAAATTTTCCACGTTGACACACAATTCTCTTTAGTTGGAAATGTGGCAAATGGATATATCCACTCCAACATATGCAATACTAGCTACAGGGTGAAAACATGATAATGGTAACACTCTTGCTTGGATTTGCAGAGAATTACCATTATATTTATGTTCATATTTCAAAAATATTATTTATGGACATATTGTGGGATAAATGTGATATTTATTAAGTTTGTATACTTTAATGTTGATGATATAGGTGTGACGTAGATGAGTGCAGAGGGAGTAGTAGTGTCGAACTTCATCATGGGTATTCCCAAACTGTTATCCACATCTATTTTCCATCCCAACAACATGTTGTTGATGATGCACATGGGAAAGCGCCCGCCCACTTATTCAAGAGATTCAGTTATGAGGCACTTGAAATAGGGTTCCAGGTGATTCGAGGTTTCCAAGAAAGAGAGAAAATTTCAAATTTGAACTAAGTTGCAATTAACAAAACCGACGAAGGTGACCCATAGTAAATGCTCTACCTCGCATTCATTACGACATCGTAATGACTAAGGTGACATGGTGTAATGGAAAACTTGAAAGGTCTAAAAGTTAGATTATCCCCATTTTTATTTATCAATTTATTTTAAAAAGGTTTTGAAGACTTCAATTTACACTTTTCATATTATTAATAATTATTAATAGTTATTAATGATTAGATCTATCCAATTCTACTTCAACTTAGGGAAAAAATATAGTCATTGTTATTATTTCTAATTTGCTTTTAGATTAATCATAAAGACGCCCGGTCCTGGCTAAACTATTGAGGAATCAAGGAAGAAACCATTTTGTAGAATAAAGATACTATTAAAAAAATGTCAAATAAAAATTTAAGGAAAAAATGTGGTGTGATAAAGAGTTAGAGGAAAAAAGAAAATTAAGGTATTATAAAAATGTAATGAACCCTAATCTAGAGGATCAAAATTATCTATCTGTTTTGCCAAGTGTAAAGAAAAAAATAAACATTTCTAATTTGATTCTTCTAATTTAGTAATCACAATCACCAATTTCCAAGGCTTAAATGTCAACTATTTTGTGTAAATAAATATCCATACCCAAGTTTGATTCTTCTAATTTAGTGTAAATAAATATCCATACCCAAGTTTGATTCTTCTAATTTAGTAATCACAATCACCAATTTCCAAGGCTTAAATGTCAAATATTTTGTCTTTAATGCAAATGGATTGACAATTACAATGCAAAGCCTAACAAAAAAATATCACCTCAAACACATACAACCAATCAACACTTACTTCACTTAAATATCCACATATTTTCACATTTTGTACCTTAAACTAATAAATCCCAAGTCAACTCAAATGTCCCTTACACAATTTGTTATCAAATATTATCAAATATTTATTTTAAAATAGTTTGATCAAATTTTTATAAAAAATAATATTTTAATATCTCATACATTTTTGAAAAATAATATTTTAATATTTCATACATTTTTGAAAAATAATATTTTAATATCTCTTACATGATTTAATGGAAAGATTTTTTGTCCCAAAAAAATGAGGCTTCATACACCAATTTGATGTCTAACTTGACAGTAACTTTAAAATTAGATGATTATTATTATATAAACTAAATCAATTAATCTTGAATTATATAAACTAAACCAATAACACTGGAAGAATGTGTTAATTACCATTGGCGTAATGTCTAAATCAATAATAGTGGAAGACTGTCTCAATTTAAAAAGAATCTCTTGGCCATTGGCGTAATGTCTAAATCGATAATAAAACAAAGAAAAAGAAACCAAGAATATTTTTCTTGACATGTTTCTGTGTTTTCCCACGCATTTTCTACACACAAGCCCTAGTCTCTGGGTATTAATATTCTTATAATTTCATTCATGTAAGAATCCTACGCAACCCTCGGATTAGCACGTGGTGGCTAAGGTGCATACGAAGTCATTTAAATCAACGTCTTTGGCGGGGTTACACTTTCCTCGAAGCATAAGCATAAAGAACGTGGAAAACAAAGTTGAAAGCATGTGGAAAAAAAATACAAAGATATATACAATTACTAAATACAACTATTACTTTAAAATATTTTTAGCTAAATACAATTATTACTTTAAAATATTTTTAAAAGTAAATATAAAATGCATTATCTATCTTAAAAAATAGAAAACAAACGTAATACTAATTTAGTAATCACAATCACCAATTTCAAAAACTTAAATGTTAACTATTTTGTCTTTAATGCAAGTGGATTGACAATTACAATGCAAAGTCTAACAAAAAAAAATATCACCTCAAACACATACAACCAATCAACACTTACTTCACTTAAATATCCACATATTTTCACATACTAGCAGACTGTCTCAATGGTCATTTGCGTAATATCTAAATCAATAATACTGGCAGAGTGTCTCAATTTAAAAAGAATCTAGTATAATGTCTAAATCAATAATAAAAGAAAGAAAAAGAAACCAAGAGTCTTTGTCTTTTTATCGACATGTATCTGTGTTTTCCCGCTCATTTCCTACACACAATCCCTAGTCTCCAGATTCCTGGGGTCTTAATCTCATTTGTGTAAGCATACTACGCAACCCCGGATTAGCATGTGGTGGCCAAGGTGCATAAGAAGTCATTTAACTCAACGTCTTTGGTGGGGTTACACTTTCCTCGAAGCATAAGCATAAAGCACGCGGAAAACAAAGTTGAAAGCATGTGAAAAGTTCCACCTTCCAACTATACACAAAGATATATAGTGGTTTCGTATCGTTCCACCTTCCAACTATATACAAAGATATATATCATCTAATGATAAAAGTTAAAAAGTACTTTGATTCACTAATTCGAGCTATACTTTGATGGGTGGGGAGTAAAGGGTTCTAGGATGTTTGGGATCCTAAGGGTACTATAGAAGAGTCAAAGATGTCATATGAAGGAAGAATTACGTGTAGGGAAATTAATTGTAAATTTGCAATGTTTACACTTACATGAAGAGTTTGAAGTTGAATAAGTATAAGAAAGTATATGGAAGACTAAAATAAATCCATGGAGATATCAAAGTAGCACAACAACAACAAGGAACTAAAGGAGCAACCAGAATTAAGATCAATGTGGTAAGGCTACAAATGGATCCTATGTCCACATTTTACTAGGATGGATGGATGTTTGTGCTTGGTACTAGTGGATTACATTGCTTAGAAAATCATATTGTATGGTTTCCACTCATGTTTCTGTAGATTTTAACATTTTAAAATATTTTACTGCATACAGATTTTCAATAAAAGAAAATAAAAGATAC
Source organism: Picea sitchensis (assembly GCA_010110895.2). Classification (NCBI taxonomy): domain Eukaryota; kingdom Viridiplantae; phylum Streptophyta; class Pinopsida; order Pinales; family Pinaceae; genus Picea; species Picea sitchensis. The sequence continues at coordinate 39,529 of SNQJ01S0190226.1, forward strand.
AATGGAAAATACACACATTACACATAGATTTTTCCCCTGGAAACTCAAACTGAGAAAACCAACATATTCTATTTTCATTCATAGTGATACATTGTTTACAATACAATATACATATAGGACCCAACGACCTCCAAAACTCTAACCCAATGACTTGGATTAGCCAACAACCCTAATTACTTAACCGGAAATAGAAAACCATTGGCAAAAACCATGTGTCGAAATACCACCCAACAATGGACATGAAAATCAAGGCGACATGAAAAACGAGGAAAAAATGTGACACGTTTCCCGAGGCAAAAAAAAATCCTCGGGGACACTGCCCTTGTGCGCCCGACACAACGTAGCAGACACTATGGCTAATCGTGCAAAGATTATAACACATACCCAACATTCTCCCACTTGTTGTTTTCTTTGCATATAGGGGGTTACAGGGTTACATTATCAACAATCCAGGGCAACAATGCCCATGGATCCTCTACACCAATATAACTTCTCAGTGCTCACAGATTTTGTTAATGAATCTGCAACATTCTTCAAAGTGTCTACCTTCATCAACAACACTTTGTTTTCTTCAACCATGTCTCTCACAAAGTGATATTGAATATCAATATGCTTTGTCTTTGAATGATAAGTCGGGTTCTTTGCCAGAAAAATTGTACTATGACTATCACAATCTATCTTTATAACTTGTTGTACCAACCCAATACCTAAACATAATATTTGTAACCATAATGCTTCCTTACTTGCATGAGTGGCTACCATGTATTCAACTTATGTAGTTGAAAGTGCCACTACAATGCCTTTTTTGCTCATCCAACTAATTGATCCTCCAAACAGGTTAAACACATACCCACTTGTAGATCTCCTACGATCCAGATCTCCAGCCCAGTCTGCATCCACAAAGCCATGTATGTCCAATACTCTGTTCAATCCTGATCTTCCTTGGTAGCACAATCCATAGCTAACAATGTCACACACACTACTGCATTTGGGTCAAATTCCGACAGTGCGTTTGACGCAATTGTCACTTTCTATTGTCGGACGACCGATAAACATTGGACCCCCTCAAACGTCGTTTCACATGACGTTGTTTTTTCGATGACCTAGTTTTCGTTTATATTGCGACGTTTCAAACGTGGCAAGAGAGATGTTGCAAACGTGGAAAGACCGATGTTTCAAACGTGGCAAGAGAGACATTGCAAATGTGGCAAGACCGACGTTTCAAACGTGGCAAGAGAGACGTTGCAAACGTGGCAAGAGAGACATTACAAACGTGGCAAGACCGTCATTTCAAACGTGTCAAGTGAGACGTTGCAAACGTGGCAAGTAAGACATTTCAGACGTGGCAAGAGAGACGCTTCAAAGGTGGCAAGACTGACATTTCAAACGTGGCAAGAGAGACATTTCAAAGGTGGCAAGAGAGACGTTCTGAAGGTGGCAAGACTGACGTGACGAGGTATTAGCTCCGACGTGGTTGCTATGGGAGCGACACTCTTGAACGTCGCAAGAACGACGTCCATTAGGTGGCAACAGCGACGACCAGAAGTTACTAGCTCTGACGTGGTTGCTATGGGAGCGATAATGTTGGAGGTGGAAAGAGAGATGTCTTGGACGTGGCAATAACGATGGGAAGAGAGTGAAAGACATCACAATTGCCACCTTTGTGTAGGTATTTAAAAAAAAATTACAATATCAATATCAAGACCTAATAGTCATTCCAATCCCAAAGGAGGAGTAAGTCATATAGGTGTCAGCTAGTGACAACATACATGGAAATTTCTTCCTGCTTCATTAAAATTTTCTTCAAAATTAAATTTACGACAACGAAAAGACAAAACTTATTTGCAACCTTCAGTGCACACTTTAGCATTAGTCACTTCAACATCCATGCTATCTCGCCTTTGAATCTCAAGCCAAGTGGGAGATTGCATCTCCATTTCATTTAAGTTCAAAGCTTCATCATCATTTATGACAACAATTTATTCATAAGGGTGGTCTTTGAATTTAGCCAAATGATGCAGAACAGGAGGCACACATTCACTCAACAATTCTGAT